>JACEII010000152.1:1179766-1206071 GCA_014332785.1 Antheraea mylitta | reverse complement strand
CATTTCTTTTTCACGCGAAAGCATGTCTCTTATTTCTGTTTCAACTTATTTAATTTAATTACAATTACTGACAATACTTACACTCATATATGTTACTTAACACTCGTATACGTTCGTCCCTTACATACTGGGTGACTAGTTACTCGTTAGCAATATTTTTACAGAATACCCAGTACTTGATATTCGTTCTAAACCAATTAAAAAATAGGTGCTTAACATTTTACCTAATTACCAGAAAATAGCACAGTGTCAATAACTGTCGGGTGTAGTAAAAGTGAAGCCAGCCAACTAACAAAGGATAATTTTTCGAATTTTGAACAAACAAAAGGTTTATGGTCCGTTTTATTATCTAAGGTTATAAACTCCGGGACGCCGCTTGCAGGTTTTGTCACTGGCTGTTCAACCTAGGTTTATTTAAATTTGTACCCATACTTTTAGGAGTCTTAGAACAAACTTTAACTTAGATTCTCTTTGTTATTTATTAGTATTTCCAGGTCAACAGCGTATACATTTCGAAAAAAAAAAAATGCGTCGATAACATACGCTGCCACAATTATCGCTATCTTTATCGTGCAGCCAGTGCTGCACTAAACTATACCTATAGCTATGTTCTATACACATATTATTTTTATAGCAATAAATCGATCTATATGTTGAGTTAATAACTGAATTAGTGTGAAAGATGAAATTTGTACTTATTTATATCTAAATATATAAAAATACTGCTATTCTAACATAAGTTAAGTTTACTTTTATTTTTATTTCCAAAAAATAACATCAAGCACATTATTGTCAATACCAAAAATGTCTTTCAATAATAATTCCATTTTAATAACGTTTCAAAGTTAGTGAAAAAAAAAACATCCTAAAACTATTTACAAATCAATATTTTTGTCTGTAAGGTAAAGGTACGATTTGCACAAATAAACGCAATTCTTACCTGCAGCCAGGTAGCCCGTTGTTCGGATGAATATGATATATAAAACTGGCTTGATTGATTCTTTTCGGTATGGCCTCTGCCTATGTAGGTAATTTCGCCAATATCAAGTGTGACAAATACACGTTATAAATTTAATGCCAAATATTTAGTGTAACAACGTAGAATAATCTACAATAGAAACATATCAACATGGATAAATTACTAAAAGGTACTATGTTGTGAGTGGTACAAAGATTATTTATAAATATATTTAAAATACGTTTTCGAAACAGCTTATAACTCTTAAACAATGGTTTCAAGCAAGTGACAGTTGACGCTTCGACGCGATGTTAGACTCTTCGATACGGTGTTCATATATTTTTCTTTAATACAATAGAGTATAAAAAGGTTTTAATACAAGTTGAAGATAGTTATGAGAAAGTAAGTGGTAGAGATGTTTATCTAGTTTTATGTAGGTTACTTTTTATCTTAATTGATCCTGGTAGATGATTTTTTTTCTCGAAATGACTGCGCTATTGTCCGAGCAAGGTCTCAACAGCTTCACCGGACTACAAACAACGAAGTGGTAGATGATGCTACGAACGGGTAATAGGCTTATTTAAGAAAAAAATCACATGTAATCTGGTAATGTTTCAGTTAATCCGTGGATAGTTTGGATTCACAATTGGAAACGGTAGTTGAGGCTGCAATCGGGTATCAGTTTTTCACGTTTAAAAATACAATTGAAATCAGTGATAACCATTTGGTGCAGACGAAGTTGCACATCAGCGGTCAGCTAGTATTACATATACTACAACATGAAATGCATTTTAAGTTAAACCCTAGCGAATTTGTTGCCTGTTCTTCTCAATGAGTGGGTTTTGTGTCCAAACCGGTGGTAGTCTTGACGTTCATAAGCGCCTTATTAAGGTTTAAATTGAATAAGGTATTTTGGATTCATTGGTTACAATCGTCGGTGCACAGAGAGACTGGAGTCAATTACAAAGATCACCGTCGTTCACATATCGATCCACTCTATAATAACCTTTTGATGTCAAAACTCGTTTTGCGTGGCTCTCTTAAACTTAAAGCCCAGCAAATCGGTACTGTTACCTAAAAAAATATTGCTGGTTATATCCAGTCTGATTTGATTTTCTCTTTTTTGAGTCTTGTTGACGGAATGGCGTTATTCAGATAACGTCAGGCGGTTGGGATGTCGAACAGCAGAGCGATCAGCGGCTGCGGACAAAGCGGTGGCTCGGACACAGGGACCGTTCCGATTCCTCGCGCGACTTGCTCTCTAATAATCCTCGTGTCGCATGCGTCTGTGGAAACTGTGCCGCCTGCCCCCACTGTCGGTAAGTAATAAAAAAGTACAACAATTTCAAAATAACTCAATAATTTTAGGTGGTAGAGCCGCACTGAAGCTATTATTGGTTTCAGCATGAATGCGTCGACTCGTCCGGGGAATTATCACCCGACCCACAGAAACACCCACGTGAAGTAACAGTGCTTGCATTGTTGTGTTTCGCTCGGTCAGTGAAACCATCGAAGGAGCATCTCCCTCTTTCCTACCGCCTCCCCGACTACCAAAGTCCCTATTCTCCCCTCCTCGAAACACAGGCTTGCAATGCACTTGCGATTCCCATGGTGTTACTAGTGTCTATGGACGGTGGTGATTCACTTAATCCGATGATATGATTTCCTCTCCCACTCTCCCCTGTTAGATATCATCTCTGTATTCACACCTTTTGTGGACTTGTTTGGAGTTATTTAGATTGATATCTGCCGCTGTATTTCACCATCGTTCAACCCGCCTGAAATAGAAATTTCATCCACACCACCTGGATGGATGGGGTCCTCCACGGTGAGGTTCTCAAGGTAATTTCTGCCTCGTACATCGACCCTGTGGAATCGACTCCCGGCGGGCGGTGTTTCCAAACAATTACGAGTTACAAACCTTTGAGAAACGAATGCTTCTTTAAAACAACTCTCCTGATGTTGCTAGTGTCTATGGATGGCGGTGATCACTTACTATAGTTTTATTGTGAACCCAATATTTTAGTAGTTATGCGTGTTCATTTTAATCATGAAGACAGACAGGCATTTATTACTTATTCCTATGATACTTGCAATAATTTTACATTCATATTATGGGTCATTCCACCAAATAAAATCATTCTTACGGGGCGACCCTCCAGGATTGTGTTTAAAATTTGTGGGGATGTTCTCTATAGTAAGAAAAAACTCCCCGAAAGTTTTAACCATTAATATGTAGCGGTTTCAGAGTTTTAATTTCTTGAAATTTTGAAAAAAGATTATTTTCAACTTTTTCACCAATTTTTTTAGTGAGAAAAACTTTTTTATAAAAATTAATGTAACACTCTATCTTGTGGGAAAAATTCTCAGCTTTCGAATAAAAATACCCATTTTATCCTAAACTTATCAATAGACCCTTAAATATCCAATTAAAGTGGAAAAATCTATTTTTTTCAGTGTGTGGCGCAAGATCCTTTAAATTAGTTTTTTTTTTCTAAAAGCTGAAAGTTTTTTTCTACAAAATATATTATTACTGCGATGTGCATATTTTTTGTGTTGTTACAATTAAATTAAACGTATAAAGAAAACCTTTTCTTTTGTTAGGATTTTTCAGATATTGATACAGTTTTGATAAAAGCATATCCAATTTCATCTTTTGTCGGCAAAAAAAAACATCGATTTAGTCATTTACGTGGTTCGTTGAACGGATTAAAACAGAATTGACAAAAAAAAAAGAATTAGTCACTCACGTTTAACGAACACAATCCGGGAGGGTCGTCCCGTAAAAATGATTTTATTTGGTGGAATGACCCGTATAGATTTGGAGTCGCAAAAATGTGTATAACAAAAATAAATTAACGGCTTAGAAATTACAAACAAAATATTACAATCGTTATGTTACGTTTCAAAATGAGCCAAGTCTTATTTAAGCCATTCATAAGTTTTTTTTTAATTTTAAGTTTTAACCGTAAGAAATTTGAAAACCTTAAAGAAAACTGAAAATCTAAAGAACTGAAAAATTTAAAAATCTTACTAAATTCAAGGATCTTTACGGACCATTGTTTAAAAAAGGACATTTTTGCTTGACACCTTTGGGGTTTAAGGGGTGTCGAGTAACATCTTAAGACTTGAGACACCCAAGCCAACCTCACCTGCACGTGGTGCACCCTGCTGAATAACGAACGAGGCAATGGCGAAAGCGGGGTGGTAGGGCTTTACAGCCCGACTGGGTCGCAACCACCATGCATATGGCGAAAAAGCCCGTCATAGTGACTCGCTTTTGCGCGTCGCGTTTCGGGATCAGCCTGTGCATATCCAGTACCGAGTGACTTTCGTCATTATGTCCGGCATGACAGCGGCGACCGGCGATGGATCATCTGTCTCTCGGTGGTCGCCGTATCATTAAAAAAGTACTATGCTTAACATCGGGCATAGTGCAGTCACTATGTCGTGCTTCAATAAAAAAACATATTTTATGGGCGGCCCCTAATGTTGCTTTGTCTCCTTGCAGAGGACGTCGTAGGAGACAGTACTGCCCAACGAAACAGGACTCCGGTATTGTCTGCTCAGATGAGTGTCCCGATTGTTCCGACAGTGAGGCACAAGGTGAGTATATATATATATATGTCGTTCTCTGTGTATGTGACTGAACTCTTCCCAAAACGACTGGACAGATTCTGATAAAAAAAAATGTGAATGTTCAGGTGCATTCCAGAATCGTTAGATTTACAATTGGTCCCAGTAGTAAGCACTGCGGTTGAATAAAAATATTAATTCTTCCAATATTTTCAGGTCCGAATTACGATGGTATACACAAAACAGGCAGTCTCGATGCAGACGAACTCAATTATTACTGTAGGTTAGTGTGTTTTTAGCTATTATTTGTGTTTTTTTTTTTTTATATATCGGTGTATGTAGACCAGAAATTCCTAGACTTTATTTTCTCATAGACGATGTTATCTACCCACCTCCGGTGCCACTCGTTATATTCAAAAACCGAGACAACACGACCGTAACATTAACACTAGCGTCATTTTATTAAAGATACTTAAATAAGAATTATTATTATATAGATTTCAATGAGACATAAATAAGAATTGATTTTATTGATTTATTACTTGCATTAACATTAGTTTGATGATTATCATTATTTTTGTGTTGCACAAAGTATTTTGCAGAATTGTTAATTAATAGTAATTGCTTTGACTTCCATAGTTTGGCTTATAAAAGGCTAGATGTCGCTACTCTACGCACATAATTGTATGTCTAAATATATTTCAGATACATAAATAACAATGATTTTATATAGAATTGATGTACGTAAATAATATTAATTTGTTCGTTAATTATTATTTTGGCATTACTTATATCGTTGTGCAGAATTATAAGTAAATGGTTATTGCTTTGAATTATATAGTTCGTCTTATAAATTATATAGTTCGGCCTATAAAAGGTAAGATGTCGGTGGTATCTAAGTATTCCTATGTGAAAAGTTCGGTAAGCCGTAACTCTGGGCAAATAAAGAGTGAAAGTAACTACGGAGTATTTATTGGCATCCTGACTGCATCGACTATGTGTTATACACTCCCAACAACCACTTACAATTTACAAAATTTTGCTGGTTTCGGTGGACCCCTGGCCAGATACATTTCTACCATACTCCCAAAACTCGACACAAAATGTGATATCAGACTTAACTATGGAAATTTGCAAGTCTCTACACGTTGTGTTGAATATGGAATATCGAACAAATAACAGTCACTGAGCTTCTTAAAATATTATCTGCCTACATTGATAGGTGAAGTCAAGTCAACATCTTAGTTCTTTACTATCGAAAGCGGATAGTTTTTCGTGGACCCCCGCTTACGAATTGTAAACCCCATTTTTTTTTGTCACGTCAACGTAGACCCCCATCGAGTATCCCGTGCACCCCCGGGGGCCACCTGGACCACTTTGGAAAGTAATGATGTAGACGATAGTATATTAAAAGTAGAAAATGGACGTTTTTTTTTTTCGGGGATCTCTGTCAATATTTATTTAACAATTTGGATTATTCGTATTTTGATTAATCGTCATGTTAAATATACAGATTACTATGAATATCAGTCTCTTAATAGAGAGATTTAATTAAAAATGTTTGTTAATCTCACTGAAAATAATCAAATGTCAACTTTTTTGAGGCCTCTATCAATCTATTTTTAAAAATATAAAGTTCTAACCTAGATATTGCATATCCTAAATGAAAGATATAATAAATATCATTATTTATTTCAGATGTCCTGAAAAGAAAGAGAAACCAAAGAACATAATACTAACAAGGACCGATTCAGGTATGGTCTTACTAATAAAGTCATTTTTCTATATGAATAGTACAGACCAGTCAAGGCAGAACTACCCAATTCAGTCCATAGTAACAATCGTTAAAGCCAATAGTAACAATCGTTAAGGTCAATAGTACGAACACTTGGTCATTGGTACAAACACCAGATCAATTGTATGATTGCTTATCAATAGTGTGGTTTTATTAACCCCTCGGCTGATTTTTAAAACCCGGATCTGAAAATGACTAATCATGTGTTTAAATATCAAGCCAATTTTTTTTTTATTGTAATTTTACATTTAACAAATTATGCCACTGATACCGTATTGCTGCCCAGCAGCCTGTTAATCAGTGCAATATAAAATCTACATCTCTTTACATTGAGCTCAAACCTCACTATTTTGGATAGTCCAGGGTCTAATAACACCGACGTATATACCGGAGCCACAATAATGGGATTCTTATAAAAGTATGACGTCATCATCTATGACGTAGTCTTAATAAGTCAATCGATCGAGTATCAATAATGAAAACCTTTTTCTTAAAAAATAAATATAACAATCAGAGTTTTATTAATGGACCAAACACAACGAGACAATATTAATTTAGAATAGTCAATAGTACCGGTCAATAGTAACATTGTTGGTCAATAGTATGGTTTCATTAATAACGTATATCATTGTTTATTGATGTTACCAGATGAGAAATCAGAACCGACCGGCCCTGAACTAGTGAACTTTATAAAGGAAACCCTGAATAAAAATGCAAGAGATCGTATGACACTCCTCAAGATAGAGAAAGAATTAAACGCTCTGATAAACGATACCGGGTGAGTTCTAAATTTTCTTCCCTTTCTAACAACTGATCTTAAATTATATGCAGAGAAGGAGATGGCTTTGTAGCGTAGGAGCGCGTCTGTAGGAGCATTTTTTTGTTCCTTCCTGGAAGTCTACCACCCTCAAATTTAAAGTCACATATCGGTGTGTTCCAGCTGTCGAACTTGATAACTTGTTTAGACAAAAATGGTCTGTCAGATGTTAATTCCTATAGTCGAAGGAAAAGATTACGGTACTGAAGTAAGAAGATTACATTACTGGGGTCAGGAGATTACAGTACTGAAATCAGAACTTTCTAGTAATGGAATCGGGAGATTACAGTAATGGAATCAGGAGATTACGGTAATGGAATCAGAAGAACATAGAACTGCGATTAGATGATTACATTACTGGCGTCAGAGGACTACAGTACTAGGATCAGAAGTTTAGTGATGGGGTCAGAAGATTACGGTACTGGAATCAGAAGATTACAACATGATATCAAAAGATTACAGTATTGAGATCAATAGATTACAGTTCTGGAATCAGAAGATTACAATACTGAGGTCAAAAGATTACAGTAATGAGGTTCTGATGTAATCTAGGAACTGAGTTAAAACAGGTCTTATATAAGACAGAAATATATGTTTAAAGTTGAACTTTGCACTGGTTTTAGCTCTTCCAGAGTTCACTCTTGTAAATATGTCGCGTTCCAGGCGGTGCATAGTTCGATTCCCGGTGATGACGTCTTATGGGAGGATGCTAGTACATCGCTGTGCATCCCTCTTCCAGCTGTCCCACCACCTCGACCAGGCGAGCAAGACCTGCGTGATGGTATCCAAAAGCGGTGAGTCGCGTGTCTATTTACATTGGGAAACGGAATCCTTTACAACGGATGTTAGGCTCGTTTTGAAATGTAACTACTCAAATGTTAAGTTTGTAACGAAAGACTGACAGATGGCGTTAAAAACATATTTGTCAGTAACTTTTATCTACAACTTCGCTCGATTTGTTATAAGTTTGATCTATCTCGCGGGAAAAAGTACGTTTTTTATACTTTCCATATTTCGTAATGATCGGATGAGGCACTTAAGGCGTAACAAACGGACAAACTCACAGATTGTATTTATACAGGCTGAAAGCTTAGACAGTAGCAATGTTTATATAGAATAACCTGCAATTGATTCTTGTTCTAGATCATTAAAAAAATAAGACCTTAATATTTGACCTAATTATCTAGAAAAATATACGCAATCCTCTATGCGCCTCTGCGTTAGAACACAGTGTCAATGACTGTCGAGTAAAGTGAAAGTGAACGTCAAAACGGTACAGACAAGATAAAGGGGTTTATTGTCCGTTTTATTACCGACAGTTAATAACTCCGGGTCGCCCATTATAGCTTTCAATACCAGTCATTACATCTAGATTGTGTTTATACATTTGAAAGTGTTAGAACAAACTTTAACTAAGGTTCTCTCTGTTGTTTATTAGTATTCGTTTTGATTTTATTATTTTATATGTTAAATATGATCATGAACTATCATCTCTTAGCATACTGTAAGCGATTTGCCTAACACCTAGTATATATAGGTACCAGTGGTGGTCGGATTCCGTGCACCAGCTTCAGGCAGTGGTGCACCGTGAACTTCCCCCCCAGTCCACAGCGCTTCCAGCCGGACTCTACACACGCAAGGTATGTCAGTCTTTATATTTTTATATATACATGCCTATCTTATATATACATATATGTGCCTGCGATTTTATTCGCGTGGAACCTTATATAAAAAAACAGTGATTAATAAAGTCCATTTACGTATCTACTGTTCTCTCGTACTTACGCCGCGTCGTCATTAAAATTACAATAACTTTTGATGAGTTTTTGGCGGGATTTTAGTCTGTCATGTAGTGGATTTTATATTTTATTCATAATCTTGCGTGTTATTCGACTCTATATTGTGTAAATTTGGTGATGTTTTACGTAATATAGTTAGTTTATTGTGCATAAGTGAAGTGAATGGAAAATAATAACACGGAGCATAAGATTCTGAGATGCCACAAAAACTCCATTAAAGGTTCTAAACAAGAGATCCACCATCTTGTTAGAGTATTGATTCAGACGACGCTTAATATTAAAGTGATTGTGATTAATAATATTGACTGCGCGACAATGGCAATAATAATGTAGAAGAAAAATAAAGTATAAGTTACTTCTGAAGATATGCTTTATGATTTTCTGGTTTTATTGTAAACTCAGTACTCTAGCAGTGAAGCGTGCATATACAGACAGAAAGACATTTTAAAAAATGATTGAAATGTATTTCATTACTTATTCCTATGTAACGCTTTTTCCTTACGTGACAATTTTTATCAGTCAATTTCTACCGCAACTCGCTTTAAGGAACAAATTATTTTTTTAAACTATTGCGTAAGGTATAAACTTAGAAACAGGGAGATGAAGACACACGGATGGTGTGTAACGCTTTTTTTCTTACGTGACGTTTTTAAAATTATCGCGCAAGACATATATCGAGAATGATAGAGAGAGAGAGAGAGATAAATAGAGATGCATAAAGGAGGTACGTAACACTTTTTCTTACGTGACGATTTTTATCAATCAACAAACCAAACGTCGTTATGAAACTTCGTTCCATTATATCATTTTTCTATACAATTACCGAAATAATATATTTATATTAAACGATGCAATAGTTATCAAAACATAATATGGCGTTCCGGTCATCCAGTTTATGTTGAACACTATCAGGTTTTTATTTTTGGCAATCAATTTATCAGATTATTACTGCCATTGTCGCGTAGCCAATAATATTACAAGCGTCGTGTGAGTCAATACTCTAACAAGATGGTGGATCTCTTGTTTAGAACCTTTCATGGAGTTTTTGTGGCATCTCAGAATCTTATGCTCCGTGTTATTATTTTCCATTCACTTCACTTATGCACAATAAACTAACTATATTACGTAAAACACCACCAAATTTACACAATATAGAGTCGAATAACACTCAAGATTATGAATAAAATATAAAATCCACTACATGACAGACTAAAATCCCGATAAAAACTCTCCTACCAAGTATTAATATTCGTTTCCAGGTCCATACTGAAGAGGGACACGCATTCGTTGGACGAACCAAGCGGTGGAGTGATACCCTCGAACCGGAGCAAATCTTTGGAACAGCGGGAGAAGGAGTACGAGAGAGTGAGACGGAGGATATTCAGCTCGGTGAGTGCTGGAGAGAGATCTGTGTAACAGACAACCTCTGAATATTATATATATATATATTCAGATATTCTGGATACTTTCACAATTCGTCACTAATCGTGTATTACGAGCCGTTGGTTAAATATATTTTTTGAGTATCTCTATGCACGTTTACAAACTTACAACTAGTATGTCACGCGTGCCTTACGGGCGGTGCGATCTACCATACAGCGATATAGTTTCCATACAATCGACGATACATTTTTGGTGGTGGTTCCGTATGATTTTATACAAATAATAATAATAATAAACAGTTTTGGCGGTTATATACAAATTCTTACAACCGATATTTTTAAATATTATTACACAACTATATAAGAAATACGACAGCTTCTTACATATTTCCATATAAAGAATTGTTAGCTCCTCTGTAGTAGTCGAAGCACGACATAGTGACTGCTCTATGCCTGATGTTAAGCATAGTACAATCCAAAAACATTGGCAACCACTGAGAGACAGATTATCCATCGCCGATCGTCGCTGTCATGACGAAAGTGACCCGGTACTGGATATGCACAGGCTGATCCCGAAACGCGACGCGCAAAAGCGAGTCACTATGACGGGCTTTTTCGCCATGTACATGGTGGTTGCGACCCAGTCGGGCTGTAAAACCCTACCACCCCGCTATCGCCATTGCCTCGTTCGTTGATCAGCAGGGTGTACCACGTGCAGGTTAGGTTGGCTTGGGTGTCTCAAGTCTTAAGATGTTAATCGACACCCCTTACACCCCATACTTATCTTTTTTAAGCCATAGTACCTGGGCGACCGAGTTTAGCTCGGTTCTTTAAAAAACATTATTAAATTAAACTAAACTATTAGGTTTGCCTTATAAAATTAACATTGAATACTGAGGTGGATGCTACTTTGCACTTCCGCCTGGAACTGATTGACCACTACTACGTCTAACTACAACATTTTTACACACACAATTATATTTTGTATAATTAATATAAATAATTAATTCACTCATTAATCTATTTCCGCAATGTAACGTCTTCTAAAAAAAATACATATCTCATTTGCTGTCACTCGCATTCGAAATGGGATTAGACGGATTTTTGAAGCGACCGATTTCCATCTGAGCTATTTTTATTTTGACAGCAACGGCAAACATTTACCTTTATATTCTAGCTATATTTTTTCATTGCCTGAAAACTCAGTTAAAAAAAAATCTATGAATGAAATCTTAAGTTTCACGGAAATCGATGACGCCGTTTCCGAGATCCTGAATATATATAAATATAAAAATATACAAGAATTGCTCGTTTAAAGGTATTAGATAGCTAGATAGATATATATATATAGATTATAGATATAATGAAGTCTCTGTAAAGTCAAAATAATATCCGTGTATATAATTGACATGAAAGTATGTACTGCATTTAAAACAACAAAAACATTATTAAAATCTTTGTCAGACTGTTTGTTTCGGTTAATCTCCGACTGATCGATTTTTGCGGAATTTTCTTTGACAGATAAATCAGCTATAGTGGATAGTAACTAGGATTATTATGATTTTAGAACAAAAAAAAAATGTTTTTCACGAAAAAATGATCCTGTGCCAAAAAATGAATATAGTTTTTATTTTTCATACCACCAACGAGTGCAAACTTTTATGTTTCTATTAGTGATCTCTATACATATAACAAGAATGTATATCTATAGTGTCTGTACTATTCAGTTTTTTGTAAAAAAAATACTTGCAGATACTTCGGAAATAAGTACTAAAATACATTTCAATTATTTTTGAAATGTCTGTCTGTCTGTTGAACACTTTTCTAAAGTACTGTGTTCATGATAAAACCTCATAAAGAAAATCATAAAGCATATCCTCGAGTAACATTTAGACTTGGTTTTATTAAAATCAGTTCACTCTATCAAAAGTTATTGTAATTTTAATGACGACGCGACTTAAGTACGAGTGAAAAGTAGATAAGTAAATGGACTTAATACATTCAGATGATTTAATTAGTCACTGTTTTTTTGCAATAGGTTTCACACAGACGAAGTCGCGGGCACAGCTAGTATAAGTTAGTATTTTCGAAAGAACAAATCTATTATTGTTACAGGACAATTGCGTCCAGGATGAATCTCAATGGCCCTGGATGTCCGGACCGGTTAAAGTCCTCACTTCCGAAGCTGGTAGAAACAAACTACTCAAGGTGAGTATTAAGGCAGAGATATATTTAGAAGGTAGACTTTAAATAAAATTATCGCGCAAGACATATATTGAGAATGATACAGAGAGATAGAACCGCATAAAGGAGGTATGTAATTCTTTTTTCTTACGTGACGATTTTTATCAATCAACATTTATCTATCTTCTAATAGATTATTACTGCCACTATCGAGTAGGTTTTTATGTGTAGTCCGGTGAAGCTTTTAAGACCTTCCTAGGTCAATAGCGTAGTCAGTTTGAGGGAAAAAAGTAGGTTATTATGATATAAGTTTCTTGCGATCATTTCAATGAACTAATAAGATGGTGGCTGTCTTGTTAGAATTTTCCAGGGAGTTTTTGTGTCATCTCAGAGTCCATGCTCCGTGGTATTATTTTTCATCCGCTTCACTTGTACACAATAACCAAACTATATTACGTAAAACACCACTGATATTACAAAAAAATATAGAGTCAAGTAACACAAGATTGTGAATAAAATATAAAATAGTTACAACTACGACATTTTAACATAACTAGTAAAATAAATTAAAGCAGAAATAAGTGCAGATCAAGAGTCTTTAGAAATAAAAAAAATAAATGCAAGAAAGGGATTTCCTCTGACAGACTTTACCTATGTTTCATAAGCATTCATTACTTTAGGCTGCGTTATAAAATTAGATTTTTTAGTGCTTTTTTTTGCCAGTGCGTTCGTTTATAGTCCACTATCGTTTTTACATAATGAAATTAAGTAATTTACAGGTCAAAAACCTCTGTAGCGTCCCGGATTGATATAATTAAGTTGATTTCTGTGTCTGGTGGTCACAGGGGCAGTCGCTGGAAAGTTCTACCCCGGGGGGGTGGAGGGCTCGGGGCTCCGTAGCGAAGAGCCACTCGTTCAGCGGACCAGCGCCGGACTCCTCTGCCGCCCCCTCGAGACTTCTCAGCAGACAGGGTAATACCCCTCTCCCCTTTTTTTATAAATCATAATAACATACACAAGGACTAATCCTACATAAATTTCCAGCACGATCATTAATACCCCGAGTTACATAACAAAGAAAGACTTTTTTGCTATAGTTGATAGTAATTCTGCGCCAAATCATCATATATACCTGGTGAGCAGCTCAAATGAAAATGAGATGAAATTTCCTAAAAGCGTATAACGATTATATTACATGTAAAAAAAAATTGAGCCTAATTGGTTGACAAATATAGAGAAAGGTTTTAATGAGTTTTAATAAATTGTATAATAATAATTGTCCAGACTTAAGACAGCTTGCATCTTGTGCCGATATTGTCGTATGCGATGCATTGTTCGTCAATTAATCATGCTTAATGAATCCGGGCACTCATACTTTCAATCTGCGTTCTCATTGGTTCAAATACGCCCAATCGTCGCCCTCATTCGGTTCAAATCCGTTTAATCTGCACGTTCATTGGTCCAAAAAAGATCAATCAGCGCCGTCATTGGTTCAAAAACGTTCTTCAATCCACGCTCTCATTGGTTTAAATACATCCAATCTGTAATCTGTATCAAAATACATCAGGCCGTACGCGACGGTGTGGATTAGTAAAAGGAAACTATGGCGCAGATAACAAAATAAGGGTAATTGGTCTGTCTTCCAGGTGACCTAGCGTCGAGCAGCTGGAGGCTCTCACCTTCCAGCTCAGGATACAAGACCTTGAGTTTGAGGAGCACCGACTCTGTCACACCCTCGCCTACAGGTCGGTGCTAGAAAATTTGGTAATTTTTTGTGGATAAACATCAATTGAATTCGTCATATAACAAAAATAAATAACTACCCTCCGTTTTTTTTTCTCGTATCTTCATTCTTGTTTTGTAACGATTTTACGTGGAGATGGGTGTTTTTGTCAAATAGAGTCGTTTTTGCAATCGTCCGTAATAGAATTGTGAAGTATCGATTCACAACAAAAAAAATCGATGGCTAGAAGATCGACTTTTCTAAGATGGATTTATTTTCCTTTTTTTTTTTTGTTAGTAATTGCCTGCGACTTAATGTGACTTTATAAGTAATTAGAGATAATACAACTTTGTATTATTGTAATAGTATTACCAGATTAGTAGTTTCAGTTATTATTCGTTCTACACACAAACAAACGGATTATCAGACAGGGTACTGTGTTTGTCTTTACGTGAATCATATCGGAATGATAAGCGGCTTCTCAAGGTGTAAATTAATTAATGTATTTTTTATTTTAATTTAGCGTGCTTACTGAGTTCAGTGTACTTACTGAGCTCAATGTGCTTACTTATTTAAGCGTCCTTACTTAGCGAGCTTTGTATGCTTATTGAGCTTAGATTGCTTACTAAGCTTAGTCTGCTTACTAAGCTTAGTATGTTTACTGATCTTAGTTTGCTTACTGATCTTAGCATGCTTACGGATATTAGCATGCTTACTGAGCTTAGTTTGCTTACTAAGCGTAGTATGCTTACTGATCTTGGCATGATTACTGATCTCAGTATGCTTACTGAGTTTGGTATGCTTATCGAGCTAAGTATGGTTACTTAGCTTAGTGAGCTTAGTATGCTTACTGAGATTAGTAGGCTTACTGAACTCAGTATTTCTACTAAGTATATTGTGGTTAATGAGTGTTTGCACTAACAGGGGGTGCTAGCCCGGAGCCGATGGGGTCGGAGGGCGTGGTGTGGGCGGTCACGGACCTCAACTCAGTTCCCCCGGGTGCTCTCGTCATACACCCACAGGTGAACAACTAATTCATACTAATATTATAAAGAGGTAAAGTTTGTGAGTTTGTAAAGTTGTAGGGGGTAATCTCAGGAACTACTGGTCCGATTTGAAAAATTCTTTGAATGTTATTATATAGCTCATTTATTTAGAATGGTTATAGGCTTTCTATACTAATATAATAAAGAGGTAAAGTTTGTGACTTTTTTTTTATTATTATTTTTTTTCCTCGAACTGACTACGCTATTGACCTAACAAGGTATTAACACCTTCCACGGACTACTATGACGTTGTAGGGTGTAATCTCACAAGGTAATTGTCCGATTTGAAAAATAATTTCAGTGTTATATAGCTCATATATCGAGAAAGGTTGTAGGCTATATATCATCACGCTAAGTCCAATAGGAGCGGAGAGCCAATGAAGACTGTTTCAAAATCGGATTTTTTCCTTTTGAGAGCTTCCGCTGCGTGTTAGCGTTAGTCCAAAGTATGTATGTTGTAACGAAGTCACGGGCAGAGTGTAGTGTTTTAATAAAAAAAACAAGTAACATTAATAAGACCATACCCCGTACATATGGACATTTTTTTATTTTATGAAACTACCCTTGATCTGTGTAAATGTGTTTTTAAAATATTCGCAGACGGGACGCCCCCTCACTAATCCTGATGGTAGTTTATACCATTTCGATCCCGCCCATCCTCCGGTCTTATACGATATCGGATACAAACACGAAGATTTCAAGGTGGGTATATAGAAAAAAAAAATTCAAAACAGTCGTAAGGACTACCGACATAAATGAAAACTCAAAACAACAGATTAACTGTGTTCGCTTTTCATTTTTTAAATGAATTATAGTGTATATGACAATATTTAAGTATCGTAATCTATTTTTTGAAATTATTTACATTAGTGTGGTTTCCATATCTAAAGGCACTCGGAGCAATCATTATAAAAATTTTTAGACAGTTTACTAACTCATCAAATATTAGATATACTCATTTACTTACGCAAGCACACTACGATCAGTCACGATTACTAGTATGTCGATGACGTGAAACTACTACATTTCCAGTCAAAAATACCGCTCAAGGCGCCTAAAAAAGTTTTACTCAAAAAAAAAAAAGAAGTAAAACAGTCACTCGAATACTATGATTACATAATCAAAATACAAATTCATGTTTTTAATAACGAAATTTATATATATATAAGGGGAAGAAAATAAAACCCTTGCACTGTCACGTGTAAGCGTGTATGCGTGCTCGTGTGTGGAGGTGATGTGTGTAATGTTGTCGCAGTGATGTAAGGTTTCGTGTCACTTTATCGCGCGAGGCTATAATAGCCGTTCTGACGTTTGTTAACATTTGATTTTTTTTCTAAATTGATAAATTATTTTCGAAATAACAAAGTACTGCTTTCTTTATGATCAATAGTGACATGCAATTAGTACTAGAATTGATCAAACTTTGGGATATGTAATTAATTTAGTACACTGATTTCTACATCATATTAGGATGGCGATTATTTACAAAAATAATCGATTGTTGAATCGATCTGAATTGTGGTCTGTATAACCGATTTATGTAGAAGTCGAGATCTATTGGATTGATCATTTAAAAATCGATCTCTTAAGTTGTGCTTCTTTTTTCATGAACTCTTATTGAATTTTTTTAGTCATAAACTATTGTATTGTTTTATTTAAAATGGGAAAAAAAAACTAATTACGATTTTGTAGTGTCAGTGAGAGATTGACTGGACCGATTGGAGGCTTAGTATCGATGAAAACAATCCGATGTTTTATCGGTTCTTTTACGAAATGTTCAGTTGAAATGACGTCAAAGTTTTATCGTATTTGTAATGATGTGTAATTGATTACAGAACGAGAATTCTGAGAAGAAACGTGGCAGATTGGAGAAGCAGCACTCTTTCATCGATAACGGTATGCATCGATTAGTTTACACCGTTACTCTTAGTGTCGTTCACAAATTAGGTGTGAAATTTATATGCAGACATAATAAATAACTTAATCTATATTAGAAGAATACATATTAAAAAAAAATTAAAATAAACTTTAAAAGTACTTATTTCATCTTAAATAAACTACATTTCACTTATATATAACTGAATTCTTATGAGTATGAATTTACGATTTATGACGCCATCTTTATAATATAGTCTATTCAGTCTACTTGAAACATTTAAAAATATCGATTATCTAAATGAGGATTTCAAGTCAATAGCACAAATACATTATTAGTAGTCATTAGTACAGACATTTGGTCATTGGTACGGAACGCAGGAAATAGTCAAATTAATAGTTTTTATTAAAAATTTAGATATAATGATGGGTATTTATCTTTTTTTTTTTTTTCAGATTGCGAATGTCAACCATCGGAAGAGTGTCGCAATAAGTGCTGTTCCGAGTGCAGGAGACACGACCACACGCAACCGAAAACCACAACCGATAAAGTTAGTGTTGGACACATTTTATATCGATAAATTAAGATCTATCGAAATCATAAAGTTGAATAACATCTAGAGTATGTAACTATATAAAAACCCTGTGTCATGATGTTTGTTCACGATGAACTCTGAAACTACTCTACCGATCTTCATGAACTAGCAGTGCTCGCGAACTCCATTCCGCCTTAAGTATATTAAAATATAAGCTTTTTGCATTATAACATACAACAAAAAAAGAATTAGCGAAATCGGTTCAACCGTTCTCAAGATTTGCGCTTAGCAACACATTCAGCGATTCATTTTTATATTATAAATATCGTCCGACTTGAGAGGTACGATAATTTATATTCCGATTAATGGCCTCAATACATTTTTAAATATAAATTAAGCTATTGTCAATGTTGATTATTGTTATTAATTGTGAGTTTCACCAGTCTCAAACAGATGACGCTCTATATTAATTTCAGAAACCATAACATAGTGTGAGGGTATTTTCTAACTTCACTCGGGTAGCTACCACCCTCGAGTTGTAAATCTGACTCCGAACACCAGTTGGTGTGTTTTGATAGCTGCTTTTGAGAACCAGTTCCCTCTAGATATAGCTTGTTTACCATCTTAGACCATACCGTTAAGAGGTGGTAGAGTCACGCTGAATCTATATAACTGGTTTCAGCATGAATGTGTCGGCTCGCCACCGGTACTACCCCCCGACCCACAGAAACACCGACGTGAACGTAACAGTGCACGCATTGTTGCGTTTCGTTCGGTCAGTGAGAGTGCCGTTGACCGACCTCCCCTCCCTTCGCCTCTACCTCCTCCCCTACTCTTTACCACTTCCCCCAAATGCAGGGTGGCAACGCACTTGCGACTCTCCTAGTGTTGCTAGTGTCTATGGATGGCGGTGATCGTTCTGTTAGTTTGCCGTTAGAATTACATGAAGGCATTATATATACTCCAGCAGACGAAGTCGCTAGCCGATGTTAGTATTTCTATGATACCACAGAGGTCCAAAACGAAGCCTATAAAAATCTTGTTCTTAATTTTTTTTAGGAAACAAATACGAAACCGGAAACTCCTACTAAAAACAACATCGAGAATGTACAAACTCACCCGACGGAGTTGAATAACCAGAACAAGCCCGCATACGACGCGTCAGCCAATCACAAGTCGACGTTCGAAACGCCAGCCAATCAGAGACCGGCGTACGAAACACCGCCGCCCAATCAGAACGCGGTCGAGAACTCACGTCAATACGAATTGGCCAATCAGGTGCAAGAGCAGTACCAGAGTTGTCAACGTGTTGACGTACAACGAAATTATGACGCAGTTAAAGGTAAAGATTATCTATGCAAATAAATTGAGTTTTTGGTGGGGTTTTGGAATGTAATGTAACGGATTTTATAAATAAATATTGTAACTAGCTTCTGTCCGCGACTTCGCCTGTGTGGAATAATCACTTTAGGCTAACGTTAATACGCAAAAGAAACTATCAAAAGGAAAAAAAAAAACATTTTGAAACATTCTTCATTTTTCTTCCGCTCCTAGCGTGATGATATATATAAAAAAAGATAAATATATACCAGGGTAATATGCGTTTTCTCACCCGCTCGTTACATACAATAATATTAATTGTGAAACTAGCCTCTGCCCGCGACTTCGTTCGCGTGAAATAGTTACTTTGGGCTAACTATAACATGCAACGGAAGCTCTCACAAGGAAAATAACCCCGATTTTAAAACATTCTTAATCTGTGCTCCACTCTTATTGGTCTTAGCGTGATGATATATAGCCTATAACCATTCTCAATAAATGAGCTGAAAGAATTTTTCAAAACGGACCACTAGTTCCTGAGATTAGCGCGTTCAACCAAACAAACAAACAAACAAACCCTCCAGCTTTATAATATTAGCTAGTGCAGTAAACAATAATGAGACCGCGAATATAAGAAACACTGTATAATGCATTCTATCTCTTTCTATCGCATGTTAAACCATATAGATGTTTTTTTTTTTTTAATTGAAGCACGACAAAGTGACTGCACTATACCTGATGGTCAGCATAGTACAATCCCAAAAACTGGCGACCACCGAGAGACAGATCATCCATCGTCGGTCGCCACTGTCATGCCGGCCATAATGACGAAAGTCACTCGGTACTGGATATGCACAGGGATCCCGAAACGCGACACGCAGAAGCGAGTCACTATGACGGGCTTTTTCGCCATATGCATGGTGGTTGCGACTCAGTCGGGCTGTAAAACCCTACCACCCCGCTTTCGCCATTGCCTCGTTCGTTATTCAGCAGGGTGCACTACGTGCAGGTGAGGTTGGCTTGGGTCTCTCAAGTCTTATGATGTTACTCGACACTCCTTACACCCCCTATGTTTGTCTCCGTCTAATGTTGCTTTGTTCTATCATAACTTTAAATGACAAAATGGCTAAAAAGATTTATCTCTACAAAAATACGACTGAATAAAATATTTTCATAGGAGTTTTTGGCGGGATCTTGAAATGTCATGTAATGGATTTTATATTTCATTCATAAACTTGTGTTATTTGACTCTATATTTTTTAATATTGTTGGTGATTTACGTAATATAGGTTTAATCGGCTGAGTGCCTTAAGCGCTCGCCTTAGTAGTTCGGTGAAGCTGTAGTGGTAATATAAGTTCGGATATTGTGCATTAGTGGATAGGAAATAGTACTACGGAGCATGGATTCTGACTTGACACAAAAACTCTCTAGAAAGTTCTAACAAGACAGCCACCATTTTGTTAGTTTGTTGAAATGATCACAAGTAATTAGTAATATCATTACCTACGCGACAATGGCAGTAATAATCTACTAGAAGATTGGTTGTTAGAAATTGAATGAATAAAAAAAAAAACATTTTTATAGAACCGACCAATCACCAATCAGGGAATGACGTCAGAACGTCGAATCTGACCAATCAGGAGCCGCAGCAGTACCAAAACCCTTATGTGCAGAGTTACAGACCTGATGAGGTACGGGTATTTTTATTGATTTTTTTTCTTACGGGGACACGACAAAGTGACTGAAATTTTATTTAATGAAAGGCACAGTGTAATATCAATTCATGTGGCGGGTAAGGATGTTATTACATACTAGCCTCTGCCCGCGACTTCGTTCGCGTGGAATAGATACTTTAGGGGTAATGCCAGCATGCAGCGGAAGCTCCTCAAGAAGAAAAAACACCCCAATTTTTAAACATTCATCATTCGTGCTCCGCTCCTATTGATCTTAGCGTGATGATATATAGCCCCCCTCTATAAATGAGCTATATAACATTGAAATAATTTTTCAAATCGGATCAGTAGTTACTTACCTCCTACAACGTTACAAACTCACAAACTTTACCTCTTTATAACATTAGTATCGATAACGATTTGAGTTACTCATATATTATTATGCAGTACGAACATAAAAGTGTATTTGCATTGTTCATGTTATTAAAACTCTGATTGTCTATAATTGAGTCGTTACATTTTAAAATAAGCTAAATTAAATTTTTGCGGTTATCTTTTTTTTTTATTTTAGCACGGCAAAGTGACTGCTCTATGCCTGATGGTAAGCACAGTACAATCCAAATATAATAGCGACCCCCGATTGACACACTATCCATCGCCGGTCGCCACTATCATGCCGGCCTGTAATAAGCTGGATATGCACAGGCTGATTCCGAAATGCGACCCGTAGAAGCGAATCACTATGACGGGTTTTTTCACCATATACATGGTGGTTGCGACCCAATCGGGCTGTAAAACCCTACCACCCCGCTTGCGCCATTGCCTCGTTCGTTATTCAGCAGGGTGCACCAAATGTAAAATACGAAGATCTTAAAAAATATATAAATGCGTGTAACCGTCACACGCGATTGAAGTAAAACTTCTTATTTAAGTTCCGAATTACCTAACGCTACAGACAATGAAGTTTGATATAATTTATCACTTACTTACATTGAAACCAGATGGCAGTACGGTCGTGTGCCCATATGTACATTGTTATTTTTGTATTATTTGTTTTAATTTAAAAGCCAGATAGTATAGTAACGTGTCGCCATATTACTGTAACGGACTTCCGTTGCGTTGTCGGCCAGTTACCTCCTAGTCATTAAATAAGTTTTTACTTAATAAAATTGGAGTGTGACTGTGTCATGGACACGGCCGTTTGTTGTACGTGAATACGTCTCGTAACGGACGATATTTTCTATATATCATGTATTGGAACCGTCGTAGATCCGCTCGGCCGTATTCACTTTTTATCGTTCCTGGCACTGTTTGACTCATACGGTGTATTATTGGTACCAATCGATCGGTTTTGAGATGCTCTTTCAAACACTACACTATTTCTGTACTTTGATATAAATTCTGTTTTTTTTTTTTTGCTTGTTTTAATCTTCTATTTTGTTTAAAAACTTGTTAAAAAATGTAAGAAATAAGAGGTTTTTTTATGTTTTTTTTTTATATCATAGGAGGCAAACGAACAGATGGGTCACCTGATGTTAAGTGATCACCACCGTTTTGCAACACCAGGGGAGTCGCAAGTGCGTTGCCAACCTGTATTTGGGTGGAGGGTGGGGGAGGGGCAAGAAGGGAAGGAGAAAGGGGAGGGTAGGTGGGTCTCCGGCTCTCTCACTGACCGAACGAAACGCAGCAATGCAAGCACTGTTACTTCACGTCGGTTTTCTGTGGGTCGGGTGGTGCTTCCCCGGACGAGCCGACCCATTCGTGCTGAAAACAATAATAGCTTCAGCTTGGCTCTACCTCTACTGCATCTAATTGATAAATCGTGTGCCAGGTGACGTCACCTGCGCAAGCGCCGCCGCACCTGATGCAGGCGGACGGAGCCGCGGGACTGCATACAGTCGCTAAGGTCACTCCAGTTGTGGTCCCGGACCCCAATATACGTGAGTCGATAACCTACCCCCTATTGTAATCTAAAATTATCGTTAAAGATAACAATGAAAGTGCTAAAAAGGCGAATAAAATAAATGAGTAAAAATGTTAATTTTGTGATTAAACTGCGTCTAGAGTTAAAATAGTATTACAAAATAAAAGCGGACCAAGATTCTGCAGAGAAAATCCATCTCAATCTAGAACCTACCAAAGTTCTTATTAAAAACGTTATTGAAAATCGGCAATCATTTACTCCGTTTAGAGATTGAGATTAATCTTTTTTTTATGTCATAGGTGGCAAACTAACAAGTGGGTCAGCTGATGTTAAGTGATCACCGCCGTCCGTAGATACTAGTAACACCAGGAGGGTCGCAAGTGCGTTGTCAGCCTGTGTTGGGGTTTGAAGGGGGCGACGGTAAGAAGAGAGGGGGAAGGTGAGGACAGGTGTGCCTCCGGCGTTCTCACTGACCGAACGAAACGCAACAATACGAGCACTGTTACTTCACGTCAGTTTTCTGTGTATCGGGTGGTAGTGCCGGGGGCGAGCCGACCCATTCATGCTGAAGCCAGTAATAGCTTCAGCATGGCTCTACCACATACAGAGACTAATTTAACGGGGGATGGGGAGAGCCCCATCTGTTGCATTTTTTTTTTTTTAAGTTTAACAAGAACACGCTTGACACAATCTCACCTGATAGTAAGTGACTACAACTTATGATTAAAAACTTGTTAAGTATACAATTGTGACATAGGAATAGTATACAGCTCACACACAAAAGTGTGTAGAGATTCGAGTAGTAGAAAGTATATAGAGATTCGAGAGTAGTGACATGACGGCATAAGAGAGCGTCATGCTGTTTTCCGTGACGGCACATAGATAGAATCCACTATCAAGGCGCGACGGTACATGTTTTTTGATAAACTTCTCCACAGATCGTAATTTATCCACAAGATCACTAATAACAAATCTGTGCATTTGATTGTCTGTATGGCGGTATTATTAAAATAAAACTTGATTTAAGTTATTCCTTTCGGGAATACAAATTAGATACTTTTTTAAGTATTTTTTTCTAATCGTATTTTTTTTTTTTTTGAGAAGATTCTTTTACGAAATTTTCATTGACAATGAAGTTTTAGTCTTCTCGATACCCTTAGGTAAGGTTACCAACCGTATTATAATATATAGTATTATATTTCGGATCGGCGTAATATATACAATTAAAAAAAATGTATAGTACGCAAAATACTATATTTTCAACACCGAATGAAATCTAGCAAAGAAATATTTATTTTTAAAAATAATTAACGCGACTTTTCATTTAATTTTGAGTGAGGCGAGTTCGTGTAACCAAATTCCTGACTCCGAAGGCATCTACAATCTTTTGTCTTTGGCTAACACTGATCTCTGTTCTCTATACTAACTGGAGCCGCTAGCAGCACGTCAAAGTTGTCGATTTCAATCTAAAAATTGAATGCAACAAAGCATTTGAGACATAACATTGTTACAAAATGCAAAAAATGCAAAGAAATGTAGTTTTTATAAAAAAAAACTAAGTAACAAATATATTTTTATCTAGTTTTTTCATAAAATACTATACCTTTTAAAAGTGTACCATATTTTTTAAAACTAACTTTGAAAAGTACTATATTTCGCTATAAAAATATTGGCAACCCTACCCCCAGGTCCGGTATCATCGACAGGCATGATATACCAAACGGGTATACCGCAAGGGTATCATCCGTACCCGAACAACCAGTGCAGAATCGAACCGGCACTACAGCCGACGATGTATCCGGGGATAATGGCCGGGGAGGAACCCAAACAGTTGGCCCCCTCGCCTCATGTCCCGGACAACACTTTCAGAATCGGTATGTGTGTTTATTTAACTTTATGTATTGAGTTTTGACGCCATATTGGAATGTTATGTAATGGTTTTTATATTTTACTGACTTCTGTCAGCGTGGAATGACTTTGGGCTAACGCTGCTAACACACAGCGGAAACTCTCAAAAGAATAAAAACACAATTTTGAAACATTATTAGTTGGTGCTCTGCTCCTATTAATCTTAGCGTGATGATATAGACTTTCTCGATAAATGAACTATATAACACTGGAAAAAAAAAATCAAATCGGATCAATACTCCCTGAGATTAGTTCGTTCTACCAACCAAATACTTCAGCTTCATAATATTTTTTTTTTTTATATCAATGGAGGCAAACGAAGTGGTCGGTCACGTGATGTTAAGTGATCACCACCGTCCATAGACACTAACGACATCAGGGACGTCGCAAGTGCGTTGCCAGCCTGTATATGGGAGAAGGGGGAAGGGAAGGAAAGAGGAAGGGACGTGGGCCTCCGGCTCTCTCACTGACCGAACGAAACACAACAATGCAAGCACTGTTATTTCACGTCGGTTATATGTGAGAGGGGTGGTACTACCCCGGAGGAGCAGACCCATTCATGCTGAAACCAAAAATATCTTCAGCGGGGCTCTACCACCTACGAAAAATATTAAGTATAGATTCATAATCACCGTGTTATTTAACTCTTTATTTAATATGGTTCGGTTATTTTGTACAAGTGAAATATATGGAAATCAATATCACGGAGCATAAATTCTGGTGTGCTACAAAAACTCCCTGAAAAGTTCCTATTCAACAATGGCAGTAATAATTTACTAGAAGATTTGTTGATGAATGTTTAGTTGTAACCCGGTGAAGCTGTTAAAATCTTGCTAGGTAAATAGCGTTGTCAGTTCGAGAAAAAAAAAATGTTGATTTATATGTCGGTAAATTGTCTACCTCGACCCGGGAATTTATGATTTTTTTAAATTCTTAACCAAAACAGGTACGGTAAATTGTTCCTTAGAGAAGGTGTAGTCTCTTAAAGCTTTCATAGTTCTTTTATTAAATTGAGATATCGTAATATAATTTTTGATGGTGGCTCTTTTGTTGGCACTTACTAGGGAGTTTTCATGGCATATCAGTATCCATATATTATTTCCCATGAATGTCACTTATGCACAATACCCCAATTAAATTACGTAAAACATCACCAATATTATAAAATGTGGTACCAATATTATAGTCATAATAACATTTGATTATGAATAAAATATAAAATCCACCACATGACAGACTAAGAATCCCGCCAAGAACTCTTTTTTTTGCCAAAAGACAGCAAACAGGCAGACGGCCCGTCTGATGTTAAATGGTTACCGTCACCTATGGACAATTGGAACTGGGCGAGTGTTGACAACCTTGAAAAGACTATTTAAATTTCATTTTGAATAGCCCCATGGCATAAACCCTGATGGAACACCGTGCCAGGTAACCCATTCCACAATTAATAATAATTAATAATATGTATGTTTGTTTGTTTGTACAAGATCCGAGTTACCCGTACGGTGCGGTCGAGTATGCAGCAGCTTGCGGCGCCTGCCTCGACACCAATGCACTACAACATCCACATCGAAGGTGATTCATAGTTTTTTTTTTTCTATCCTCACGACATTCTTTAAAAGACAATCGAGAGGTGGCGAAATTCTAGTACCCCCTTGATAAATATCCCCTACAAGATGAAATCTAATCCCCCTTTAAAATTATCCCCTATAAAAAAATCTAGTGCGAGATATCCCCTATAAAAAAAAATCTAGTGCGAGATATCCCCTATAAAAAAATCTAGCGCGA
>JACEII010000152.1:1063256-1179756 GCA_014332785.1 Antheraea mylitta | reverse complement strand
GTGCGAGATATCCCCTATAAAAAATCTAGTGCGAGATATCCCCTATAAAAAAAATCTAGTGCGAGATATCCCCTATAAAAAAATCTAGTGCGAGATATCCCCTATAAAAAAAATCAAGTCACCCCTTGAGAAATATTCCCTATAAAAAAATATGAAATCGATTTAGTAATAGCGTATTTCTGAGATAACGAATACAAATAACGATAGAATTGAACTAAATATCTACTTTTTGAATTCAGTTGTAAAATAAAAAGTTTATAATATAGTATTTAGATGCACTCGGCGGCAGATTTCCAACGTGATAGTAGTAACTGGACATGGTTTTTGTAATCTCACTAGCTTTTGCCTGCGACTTCGCTCGCATTCATTTATATTTGACCTAGAGGTACAGAAAAGTACAATTTAACCTTTCATCCTAAACAAAAAAATATCCTATCCCTGACGGATAAATGAAGTTTATAATCACGAGAATAAAACCGTGAGCTAATACTATAATAGCTAAAACTAGCTCGTCATAGTAGTTTAAACTATATTTTCTCAATTCCCCATAGTTTATAAAATTGTGAAGGTATTATTTATGTCGTCGCATTTCATAATGAATCGAATTCAATTTGCAAACTATTCGATGAAGATATTTAATTAACTTTTGCATGCAACAGGCAACAGCCAAGCCGCGGTGTGCCGTGCACCCTTGAGCTGGTTGCCATAATAAAATCGGCTGAGTGCCTTAAGCGCTCGCCTTAGTAGTCCGGTAAAGCTGTTAAGACCTTGATGGGTCAATAGCGTAGTCATTTCGAGAAAAAAAAATTAACCGACTTCGAAATAGGAGCAAGTTACTATTTTTTTTTTTTTGTATGTTTTCGTCAATTGTGATCTGATTTTAATTATACTAAGAGGTGACCCTATATAAATTTTTATATTTGAAAATATTTAACCCCTATTTGATTTTCATCTACTTCGTCTCTACGTATTTTCGTCAACTCGGGACCGATTTCTATAACTTTACTATACCCATTAGCAACCAGATATATTTATGGACGCTAAAAATGGGAAAATATTTTTTTATACAAAATAAAAAATAAACCGGCTTGGATATGAAAAACCGATAAGGTACGAAAAAGCGAAAAAAAAAAACTAACTTAATAAATTAACTAAATTAAATAAAAATATTGATATTTGCGCTACCTTATAATATATTTGAAGTTGGTGCCAACTTAAATTGATATAATCTTCATTTTTTAAATTCTAATTTTCCCATCGATCACATATTTTCCCTTTTTTTTCTTAGGATCTTGGAGTTTTATATTAATTAACTTGAGAGTTTAAGTTTCTTATGTACATCTAAACTTTAACTTGGCTTTTTTTTTTTTATATCAAAGGAGTCAAACGAACTGGTGGGTCAGGTGATGTTAAGTGATCATCACCGTCCATAGACACTAGCGACATCAGAGACGTCGCACGTGCGTTGCCAGCCTGTATATGGGAGAAGGGGGAGGGGAAGGAAAGGGAAAGAAGGAAAGAGGAAGGGACGTGGGCCTCCGGCTCTCTCACTGACCGAACGAAACACAACAATGCAAGCACTGTTATTTCACATCGGTTATCTGTGAGATGGGTGGGACTACCCCGGAGGAGCCGACCCATTCATGCTGAAACCAAAGATAACTTCAGCGGGGCTCTACCACCTACATTTTTAAAATTCCAATTTTCCAATCGATCACATATTTTCCCTTATTTTTCTTAGGATCTTGGAGTTTTATATTAATTAACTTGAGAGTTTAAGATTCTTATGTACATCTAAACTTTAACTTGGCTCGTTTTGTAAGGTAACAATACATTTATATCAGTTACAGTGTACCGTACAACCAAATGGAGATGCAGCCGATTCTTCAACCCTCATATCCCATCAGCAACGTCCTGGTGCCTCAGCCACACCTTCAACCGTATCCGGTGAGACATTAACATCTTAATTATGTAACTATAATTAATGCAATTTTTATGTTAAACATCTATAGGCGGAGGATAAACCTTATTGTTGGTGTGGCGACGGAAAACACGAACTTTGCACTATAAACTAAATACAAACATTTGATCTGTGTAAACATAAGATTCAAACTGTTGTGTCGGCCACTCGTTATATTATATGTTTAGCTGAAAAATATCGATGTTTTAATGTCGATAATATCGACACATCTATGTTTTAACTTCGATAACATCGACGTTATTAGAACGTTGCATGTACTAGCTAAAGACTAGCCTTTTTTCTTTGCTGACCTCTGTTTTTACAGACAATTTTAATTGCTGGCAAAAACATCGATATTTTCAGACATCCATGTTTTGCTATCGATGTTTATCGTACATCGATATTATTGAATCGATGTTGACATCGATGTCAATGTCATCCCTAGACGCTGCCCATCATCGAGCCCATTTTTAGCCCGAAATTCGTCAGTTTCGGGAAAAAGAAGATAAAAAAATTGGCCATTGTTTGGACAGCCCTGTTCTAGATTATTACTACCATTTTCGAGAAGATAATACAAGTGCCTTACGGTCATTTCAATGTTCTAACAAGATGGCGGCCGTCTTGTTAGACCTCTTTGGGAGTTTTTGTGTCAAGTCAGAATCCATGCTCCATGGTATTATTTCCCCCATGCTTGTGCACAATAACTGAACAATATTACGTGAAACATCACCAATATAACATAATATAGAGTCAAATAACACAAAATCAATATACATATAATAAGAATGTAAATCTAATAAATACTGAACTTTTAAGACTTGTTAAAAAAAGGGATATAAGTAATAAAAATACATTTCAATAATTTATAGAATTCTCGGTCTGTCTGTTTGTTTGGACACGCATAACTGCTAAAGTACTGTGTTCATGATAAAACCTTATAAAAGAAAAACATAAAACATATCTTCGAGTATCATGTAGTCTTTGTTTCATTAAAATCAGTTCACTCTATCAAAAGTTATTGTAATTTTAATGACGACGCGACTTAAGTACGAGAGAAAAGTAGATAAGTAAATGGACTTAATACATTCAGATGATTTTATTAATCACTGTTCTGTACATCGAGTTCCACTCGGACGAAGTCGCGGCCACAACTAGTATCAAGTTAGGTAGATAACTAAATATAGATATATTTAGACGACTTTTCGCTATTTTGGGTATAGCGACGCCATGAGATAAAATGATCCCTCGAACGTCGTATTCTGTAGGTGGTAGAGCCACGCTGAAGATATTACTGGCTTCAGCATGAATGGGTCGGCTCACCCGACCCACAGAAACACCGACGTGATTTAACAGTGCTTGCATAGTTGCGTTTCGTTCGGTCAGTGAGAGCACCGGAGGCCCTTCTCCCTTCCGTCCGTCCCCCTTCCCCCTCTCCCCATCCTCACCAACACAGGCTGGTAACGCAGCTGTGACTCCTCTAGTGATGCAGGTGTCTATGGATGGTGGTGATCACTTAACATCAGGTGACCCGCCTATTCGTTTCCCTCCTATATTATAAAAAATCCCGTATTTATATAGATAACTAGCCTCTGCCCGCGACTTCGTTCGCGTGGAATAGATACACTAACACTAACACGCAGCAGTTCTCAAAAGGAATAAACATCCCGATTTTGAAATATTTTTTATCTGTACTCCGCTCCTATTGGTCTTAGCGTGATGATACATAGCCTATAACCATTCTCGATGAATGAGCTATATAACCCTGAAAGAATTATTCAAATCGGACCAGTAGTTCCTGAGATTACCCCCTACAACGTCACAAACTCACAAACTTTACCTCTTTATAATATTAGTATAGATAAAGTCGTATGTCTGTCTGGTAGTCGATATGATAAAATCGTTATTTCAAGTATCAAGACGCAGTACATTGGCCAAGCGTTCAGCCCGCAGTGGCTCAGCCCCCGAAGTTGCTCGTCCCGGATATATATCCGCTGGTACAATATACGACACCGTATCCGCAGTACAACCTCATGTATCCGCAGGTCAGTATGATTTTTATTAAATTATATAATGTATGTGTTAAAACAAAAAGTCATACGCACTTATAATATTAATATGGATTAGTAGCATTTAGATCAGTAGATGTGAATGAAGAAAAGTTGTGGTTAATTATATTTGTACTTATTCAGGATCTCGGAAACGGTGTCAGCTATATCCGTGAAACTTAGTATGTAGGTAGTTTCGGGGACGATAAATCGATCTAGCTGGATTCTATTTGTAGAAAACTTTTTTTTTGACTGAGTTCTTAGGCAAATGAAGAAATATAGCTAGAATATAAAGGTACATTTCGCCGCCGCTGTCAAAACAAAAATAGCTCCGATGGAAATCGGTTGCTTCGAAAATCCGTCTAACCCCAGTTCGAATCGGAATAACAGCTGAAGAGATATCAGTTTTCATTTTTTTTTTTTTTTGTTAAAAAAAATATGCTAATTTTGTGAGACAAACCTTAACAGTTTATTGTAATTTAAAAATGTTTTTTTAAAGAACCGAACTCGGCTCGATCGCCCAGGTACTGCCAATTATATTATAACTAAAAAGCAGTAGATACGTCATAAGCTCTTTGGCAGCGCCTTGTTAAAACGTGGCTAATTAGCTTATTTTCAACAGGTGCCCCTTCAATCCGTCTGTATCGAAGCAACATATAACTGTTTCTTTTTCACCTCCGATATATATATATTTTTATTGTAGCACGACAAAGTGACTGCACTATACCTGATGGTAAGCATAGTACAACCCCAAAAACAGTGGCAACCACCGAGAGACATCATCCATCGTCGATCGCCGCTGTCATGCCGGCCATAATGACGAAAGTCACCCGGTACTGGATATGCACAGGCTGATCCCGAAACGCGACGCGCAGAAGCAAGTCACTATGACGGGGTTTTTCGCCATGTACATGGTGGTTGCGACCCAGTCGGGCTGTAAAACCCTACCACCCCGCAAAATATTGAGAATATGCCATCTTACTTACACATTTTATCTAATATAGTGAGCGTAACAATATAACTTTACGTATGTGTGCGTTATTGTGTGATTTGTTTTATCAAAATATCATGTATATAACATATCTACAGCTTTTTAGTTATAATTCAGTTCAAATAAAAAAAAGAGACTGTGGTCTATGTTATTGTCGAAGGTACCTTTAAAGAATAGATTGCCTTCTTACGTTTAATAAGACTGATCAATGAACCTAGGTTTATATCCATACTTTTAGAAGTCTTAGAATAGACTTTAACTTTTTTATTTGTTGTTTATTAGTATTCGTTTTGATATTATAATTTTATATGTTAAATGTCCCCACGTAGTATCATGTCCTTGAATAATGCGAGTGTTTAAACTTTCACCTGGTATATAGATTAAGGAAGGCATTCAATTCATACAATTGCATATGTGAAGTGTCGTTGTAATGTATTTGCAGGTGATTCCACAGCCGTACCAGATGTGCCAGCCGGTCTACCCTCTCCTGGAGAAGCAGCAGCATCAGCAGCAGGAGTCGCCGGCGGTCAGGAGGAACAGCTTCCGAGCTCGTCCGAAGCACAACTCCTGCGGACACACCCCCCTGCCGACCCCTCCCGAGGCGGGACTACGCCGTGACACTCCTCCCCCCCACCAGTACCACCACCACCCGCCACCGCACCGCCGGCAGGACAACAACGACATCGCTCTCAAAATACAACAGGCCTGTTATATTTATAATCTATATACATACGTTACATATATACGTTTTTGTAGGTGGTAGAGCCACGCTGAAGCTATTATTGGTTTCAGCATGAATGGGTCGGCTCCTCCGGAGTAGTACCACCCCTCTCACAGATAACCGACGTGAAATAACAGTGCTTGCATTGTTGTGTTTCGTTCGGTCAGTGAGAGAGCCGGAGGCCCACGTCCTTTCCTCTTTCCTTCTTTCCCTTTCCTTCCCCTCCCCCTTCTCCCATATACAGGCTGGCAACGCACTTGCGACGTCCCTGATATTGCTAGTGTCTATGGACGGTGGTGATCAGTTAACATCACGTGACCCACCAGTTCGTTTGCCTCCTTTGATATAAAAAAAAAAATACGAACGGTCACGGCGGACTTTGTCATGTCTTGTTAATAAAAAAAAATTTATCTAAAATTCAACCGCAGCGTCAACTACCGGGTCCAATTGTGATTCTAAACTATTATCGAATCCTTTGGAATACGAACACAAAATTTCATAAAAATCGGTCCTACCGTTTGGAAGGAGTTCAGTTCAGAAGAACATGTACAGAAGAAATTTATACTAATATATATAAAGAGGTAAAATTTGTGAGTTTGTAACGTTGTAGGGGGTAATCTCAAGAACTACTGGTCCAATTTGAATAATTCTTTCAGTGTTATATAGCTCATTCATCGAGAATGGTTATAGGCTATATATCATCACGCTAAGACCAATATGAGTGGAGCACCGATGAAGAATGTTTCAAAATCGGGATGTTTTTTCCTATTGAAAACTTCCGTTGCGTGTTAGCGTTAGCCCAGAGTAATTATTACTACGCGGAAAAAGTCGTGGGCAGAGGCTAAGTTTATATATAAAAAATGTACTCTTTAAATTATAATAAAAAAATTGCAGGTAATTCGATCATTTTTAGAAGTGTATGTCTGTTTTTTTAACATCGTACCACTGCTAAAGTACTGCGTTCACGTTCACAAAATCATAGAACATATCCTCAAGTAAGATTTAGTCTTGGTTTTATTAAAATCGGTTCACTCTATCAGAAGTTATTGTAATTTTAATGAGGACGCGACTTAAGTACGAGATAAAAGTAGATAAGTAAATGGACTTAATACATTCAGATGATTTAATTAGTCATTGTTTTTTACACTACGTTCCACGCGGACGAAGTCCACGAGGAAATCTAGCCTCTAACACAAGTGTAGTTTTAATAATCTATGTTACTGACACTAGAGGTCACTCTTAACAAAATAATAGGGTTAGGTTCACGTCAGCTGCCTAAAAAATAATTGTTAAATATAATAAAATTAATTAAATCAAAATCAAGGTTATAAACAGGAATATATAGGAAAAATTATTTTTCATTGCGATTGGGATAAAACAGGTTATATACGGTGGGGTTTTTAGCCGGTAGGAGTCACGGCATCACCCTTCAGCTGTTGCCCCAGTCCCCATCGACAGCTGGAGGGTATCCGATGGAGGATTTTCCCCACCAAAAAAAAAAAAAAAAAAAAGGTTATACTAACCGTTTGAGATGAAAATAACTCCTGAGTTACAATTAATTGCAACTATCAAGGCCTTGCTGGGCCAATAACGTAGTCAGTTCGAGAAAAAACAAAGTCAGAATCGTTGTATTGTTATCGTTTCATTCTCTTGGTCGTATTGAACAAAAAACAAAGTATTGGGTCGATAAAATTAACCTAAACACTAACTATACATATATATTAAAACTATGGCACTCTTTCTCTATGGCAAGACGCAATGATTACAATAGACAGAGACAACGCTATACGAAACCGAAGTTGACCGACTATCTCGCTCTTCCCCCCGACATGTCAAAACAAATGTTGGGTACCGTGTTTTATTTACGTTCATTGAGCTTATATTTTTTTCTGTTACAGATAAAAGAACAAATGGCTCAGCTGAACGCAAAGGATAAGGAGAAAGAGAGGAAAAGAGACGACTGGAAGAGGAGAAGCACTAACGGTTTGCTCGGGAACTGTCCACCGCACAACAACTACAATGAACGCAGTCACGGGTCAGTTGTTGCTGTGTTGACTTCTTTTTTTTTAACTTTTCGTCAATCAATCTTTCCGATTATTACTGCCATTGGCGCGTAGTCAATAATATTACAAGCGTCGTGCGATCATTTCAATATTAAGCGTCGTGTGAAACAATATATATTTTTTTTATATCAAAGGAGGCAAACGAACTGGTGGGTCACGTGATGTTAAGTGATCACCACCGTCCATAGACACTAGCGACATCAGGAAAGTCGCAAGTGCGTCGCCAGCCTGTATATGGGAGAGGGGGAGGGGAAGAAAAGGGAAAGAAGGAAACAGGAAGGGAGGTGGGTCTCCGGCGCTCTCACTGACCGAACGAAACACAACAGTGCAAGCATTATTATTTCACGTCGGTTTTCTGTGAGAGGGGTGGTACTACCCCGGTCGAGCCGACCCATTCATGCTGAATCCAGTAATAGCTTCAGTGTGGCTCTACCACCTATCAAATATTCTAACAAGATGGTGGATCTCTTGTTAGAACCTTCCAAGGAGTTTTTGTGGCATCTCAGAATTTCATGCTCCGTGATATTATTTTCCATTCACTTCACTTATGCACAATAAATCAACTATATTACGTAAAACACCACCAAAGTTACACAATATAGAGTCAAATAACATAAGATTATGAATAAAATATAAAATCCACTACATGACATACTGAAATTCCGCCAAAAACTTACAGGTTTAGGCGGGAATAGCGGACCATTCGTTAATTACGTTATATGGATTTCTTGTTTTGGAAAACATTTCTTTCTCGTGTGAAGTTGTTGTTGTTGTGGTCATCCCTTCCTCTATTGCGACATTACAAACGACGTATTTATAAAACAAACTCTCTGCTACGTCTTTTTTTTTATTATTGTAGCACGACAAAGTGACTGCGCATTATACCTGATGGTAAGCATAGTACAATCCAGAAACATCGGCAACCACCGAGACACAGATTATCCATCGCCGGTCGCCGCTGTCATGCCGGCCATAATGACGAAAGTCACCCGGTACTGGATATGCACAGGCTGATCCCGAAACGCGACGCGCAGAAGCGAGTCACTATGACGGGGTTTTTCGCCATGTACATGGTGGTTGCGACCCAGTCGGGCTGTAAAACCCTACCACACCGCTATCGCCATTGCCTCGTTCGTTGATGCTGAGGGTGCACCACGTGCAGGTGAGGTTGGCTTGGGTGTCTCAAGTCTTAAGATGTTACTCGATACCCCTTACACCCCCTCGTCTGGGATACGGATGTTGAAAGCCTCCAAAAGGTTCTGTTATTAGGGAGCTCAACTGTACCGCAAGACGTATGTGATCGGAGAGGCGGGTGCAACATGACAGTTTAAAACTACTTATAAAAATATTACATTATTTAGATCTACCTACATATATTACAGTCTGTCTGTCTGTTTGTTCGCAATAAACACTAAAACTACTCTACGGATTTTCATGCAGTTTTCACGAGTGGATAAAGTGATTCATGAAGAAGGTGTTGATATATAATTTGTCAGGGTTTTTTTTTTCATAATCAGGGTGGGACAACGTCTGATAGACCCGCTAGTGTTTTATAATTCTACGTTTGGTTTTGTGTCTTGGAGATATTTTTTTGTGTTTTTTTTTTTATCGTAGGAGGCAAACGTACAGGTGGGTCACCTGATGTTAAGTGATCACCACCGTCCATAGATACTTTCAACACCAGGGTAGTCTCAAGTGCGTTGCCAGCCTGTGTTAGGGGATGGAGGGATGGGACGGAAAGAGGAGAGAGAGAAGGCAAGGAGAGGTGGGCCTCCGGCGTTTTCACTGACCGAACGAAACGCAATAATGCAAGCATTGTTACTTCACGCCGGTTTACTGTGAGAGGGTGGTACTGTCTTTATGCTGAAGCCAGTAATAACTTCAGTACGACATAAAAAATTATGTGATTCCCTTGGACAAAACTTCTTGAACGAAATGACGACTTGACAATTAAATTATTATATATACATTTATTTTGTACAGGCGTGTGACAAACGACGAGTCTCAACTCAGTAACGAAGCCCGAGTCATCGTTAATTCTATAAGGAATATGCAGTCGAAAAATACATGTAAGTAGCATAATTAAAATGATCTATAGATCATAGGTTACGTCACGCGTGTACTGAGATATACTTGTCAAAGTTTTTGAGTTAAGCGCCATCTAGTTTTATGTCTATGAGATCATCAATTTCTTTGTTATATTAATATATCAAAGAAATTTAAATATGATGTTTGTAAGTTGTGTTCGATCCGGCTCGAAGGACCATGAAGAAAGAGATTATTTAATTGTTTTTTTTTATATATATCACATAGAAGGCAAACGAATATACGGGTCACCTGTTGCTAAGCGATCACCGCCGTCCATAAACACTAGCAATCCTAGAGAAATCGCAAGTGTGTTGCCAGCCTGTGTTTGGGGGAATGGAGAGAAAGGGAAAAGGAGAGGAGAGGGGAGGGGAGATGGGTCTCCGTCGCTCTCGCTGACCAAACGAAACGCAACAATGCAAGCGCTATTACTTCACATCGGTTCTCTGTCTGTCGAGTGGTGCTACCCCGGACGAGCCGACTCATCCATGCTGAACCCAATAATGGCTTCAGCGTGGCTCTATGTGGTAAAATGGTTATTAAATGGTTTATAATAATCAGCCGCTAATGGTAAATAGTGGACAGTGGTGGGTGAGTCGCGAGTGGTTGATTGCGAACTGAAGTAATAGATGTATATATATATTGTCTTAATAATAAAAAGTTAAAGTGCATGCGCTACACAAATTATATATAATACCCTACACGCTTACACATGAAAGTGGAAGGGTTTACTTTTTTCCCTTATCGAACTGAAAAACTCACAATTTTCCGATAATAAATATATGGAGGAGTTGTTGAGGCGTGTATGCTTGGTACACATATACGTTTCAACAACTCATACATATATGAATAGTTAGCTAGGTTATCTAAGATAGGTCGCGAGTTTGCATGTAACAGGCACAGCCAAGCCGAGGTGTGCCGTGCACCCTTGAGCTGGTTGCCAAAATAAAATCGGCTGAGTGCCTTAAGCGTTCGCCTTAGTAGTCCGGTGAAGCTGTTAAGACCTTACTAGGCCAATAGCGTAGACATTTCGAAAAAAAAAAAAAATATATATATATATATATATAATACCTAACGAGCTGTTCGGTTGTGCAACCGAACATTTAGAATAGAAACGTATCAATTAATTAGCAATTGTAGATATCTAGAATTTATATTTGTGTTGTTATATTTCAAATTAGCCTGAATCCAATTTGAATCGTTTATATAACACGTTTTTTTTTTTTGACATTTTTCGTTATTATACACCGACAACGAAGTAAAAGTTCTCCCGTTAATAAGGTTTTTAATTTTATTCTATGATTTTCATAATTAACATCATAAAATTTGAACATGTTGAAAAATGACGTAAAATATTGGAAAGTGATAAAGTTAGATTTAGTTCCTTTTGAAATGTATATGTATATGGCTCATTTCACGTCAAACTTACAAAGTTATTTTTATTCTTTTTCAAAAAATTCGTAACAATACAATTTTCATTTTTCCACTCCACAATTTTGCATGTTTGTTTGAGAATATTCAAGTAAAACTTATCGAAAAAAAAAATGGATCCAAGTTTAAAAAAAACTAATTTGATTATAACAATGCAATATATTTTGTTTTTTTTTTTTAATTTGGACCATGTGCTATAGTTTTTTTTAAAACTTGTACGCTTACACACAATTAAAGTCCTAAACCGATATTTTACGTTGGAACCTTTTATACGTATACGGATATATTTTATACGGAATTAAAAAATATATAACGAAATTTTCAAGTATGGCATTGAAAAGAAAAAAGTGCCGATTATCTTCGATCAGAAACCAAGAAAAGAAATATTTCGACAAAAAAAAAAAGTGCAAATTCTCTGTGAAATTACCCATATATATGTATAATTGTCTCCAGATCAGGGGGAAGGCAGAGTTCCCGGACAGCGCGGCCGACCCCGCCCTCTGCATCCCCTCTCCACCGGCCTCTACAGGACGCCCTACTTACTCAGACAGGTCACTTACCACTCCGTGACACGGCTACCATCCCACCACGTGCTCATAATCCCCTCACAATGACCTACGACGATACACTGTACTGCTGTCAGACACAGTGCAGTCACTTTGTCGTAAAAGAGGACCTGAGTTAGAGTTAACTTTATTTTTGACAATCAATCTTTCAGAGTATTGCCATCTGCCATTGTCGCGTAGTCAATAATATTACAAGCGTCGTACGATCATTTAATATTAAGCATCGTGTGAGTCAATATTCTAACAAGATGGTGGATCCCTTGTTAGAACCTTCTAGGGAGTTTTTGTGGCATCTCAGAATTTCATGCTCCGTGATATTATTTTCCATTCACTTCACTTATGCACAATAAACTAACTATATTACGTAAAACACCACCAAATTTACAAAATGTAGAGTTAAATAACACAAGATTATGAATAAAATATAAAAACAACTACATGGCATTCCAAGATCCCACCAGAAACTCCATGTAAACGTTTTTATTCATAGGAAACTGTCGTAAACCCGTAGTTAGTGACTCTGGTTTAGTCGATAAATCGATATCGAGTATCGACACGTCGTCATCTTTATACCCGGGTCAACGATATAGGAAAAAATCGTGAAAAAACTGACAGATTACAACACAGCGGTAGAAATCAAAAGGGGTTAAAAATTATACCCTATGACCATGCTAAGATTTCATCAGGATAGGTACGGGTTCTCAAGGCAAGTTATTGAAAAACACCTAAATGTTCTTACCGACAGATTTCAATATGACGGTTGTAGTCAGAATGGGGTTAAAAATCATACCCTATGACCATGATAATGTGTTATCAGGATATTTGGATTACTCCCATAAGCCATGTTCGTTGTATGTTTTTACAGATGTCACCAAACACGTGGTGCAGACGATCCCCAGGACCGGTCCATCCAGGTTATTATATCCCCATTTATTAGTTGATTAAAGTCAGTGATTGCATTGATGAGGCTATCCCAATGGATTTATATGACTTGATGTCTCCTTTATTTTAAATAGCATTAGAATCTCCCAAAAATTTATCGATGTTTATAATCGACAACACTACGAATTAATTACATCCCTAATGATTTATAATTTAATGAATTTTAGTTTTGGACAATGTACAGTTTAAACCAGAGTGCTGCATGGAGTTTTTTTTTTTTTAATTAATAGTTACTCTGATAGATTGTAAGGCCAAGGCGGTTCACTATAAATGAAAACAACTCGTTAAATATGTAAAAAGAATTTAATAAAGTTATTATTTTAGTTATTTTTTTAATTCCGAGTGTTTATATTTTTGGGCTATTTTAAAGGGCCCCTTGCAGGTCGCGGTTTTTGAACTCCCGGTTTAAATTGCTGGCTTCAAATATCATACGAGTTGTCTTTTTAACATTTGTGAGGACTGAGAAAGTGTGTTTGAAAATTCATCCCTTAGGGGGGTTAAAGATGTCTGGGTTAATAAGGAGCGTATATCCCACTTAGGCTCTTAGACCGTTTCATCGATTTTCCTGTGGACGGTAAATCAAAACCATTGACTTTTTTTAAGTCAGTTGATATAGTTGGTTGGTCAAGTCAGTGGTCTAAGGGTATGAAGTGTTTTGCAAAGTTTGCTGTGTTGTTTTTTATTTAACCGCCCTGTATATACTTTCGTGATGATTATATTTACGGTATGGTTAATTAAAGATTTCGTTCTAACGTTCTAATTGAAAAAAAAAATTGAGTCATTAAAGCTTGAGTTGTTAATTTGTGTCGCATTTAGTTTCTGATTTATTTTTTAATTAATTTAACTTTAACCAACTTCAATTTGCTACAGTTCTAAACAATCCCCGTCGACCCCATCCGGACTCGAGGAACGGAGGTCGTCGTTAACTACAATACAAACAGACAAACAAACGAACGAAGTCAAAAATTATTAATTAATTTTGTTATGTATTTATATCTTATGTTATAGAATCATATGTGTAAGGAAATTTTCCTAAGCGATTTTCTGATCAAGTCTCATTTTAAATAAGTCAATCAATCGAAGGCAAAGACTTGTTATATATTGATTTATAATATACTGGTCTTTATTATAGCAGTGAATAAGATTACAAAACCTTTAAGAAACTAAAGAAATATCAACAAATTTAGGAAGTGAAGGATAAATAATAAGATATAAACCCATCTCTATGTCAGAGCATAGATGATAGATCTATAAATTTGCTGTTAGAATTTTCCTTACATATCCCTCATGGTTTTGTTCTAAAGACATTGATGAGAACGATCGCTGTAAACAACTTCAACCCCTTTCATACCCCGTGACTTCATCCCTTATGTACCTTGTATTAAACGCTAGAAAATATTTTTTCGTCGTTGTAAAATTAATACCCTTCTAAATAAAATGAAAATCTTCAAAAATATATTTTTAGTTGGCAACACACTACTAATTATTTGTACCATGATTTATGATTTTACTTGATTGGTATAATTTACAGACTCCTCAGATTTAATTAATAATTAATTATACCTTGTGATTCATAGATCTATCTAAAAATGTCTCAGTTCCTACTGAGCATAATGAATCTTTAATGTCTATAGAATAAAATCCATAAACTATAGAATGTTGTGAATAATTATATCATTATAGATCAAAAATAACTCGTCAGGTGTCGCTGTGATCTCAATCGCTAACTTGAGCTAGTCATTTTGTACGTTATAATTGAACCGTTAGACGTTTAAGTGTACGTTAGGCTGGTAGTGCGCGTTCAGTTTCCGCTCTTTTCGGGGTGAAAAATTTTGCCCGAAAACCTTTCTCGAAAATTAATCGTTTGAATTCAACGACGATTCTATACTCATATTTCGGTATATTGTTAGGGGTATTTTGTTAAGGAACAAAGGTCGTTCTTGATAACAATTTCGCTGCAAATTGCCGTCAAATTTATAACAAAGTATTTATTAATACTATCGCAACTTCCATGCCATTATTTTATACATTTTCTTAAGTTTTTCTTTATATTATATTACTATATTATTTATAAAGAAATGGACAAAAGTATTCAGGATCATAGAAAACTTACTCTCCATTAATTAAAGTAAATTTGATGACCATTTGCAAATGCAATTTGTTGTCAATTTGCAGTGCAATTTATCGTTAAATTGTTAAAAAGTTTGAAGTTCAAATTTCACAGTTAAATTGCTGTCAAGTTTGTTAAAGTTAATATGGTAAATTCTATAGTTTATTTAATTGAGAATAGACTCGGTCAATAGTTTTTTGTTATTGTTTGTTTCTGATATTTATAGCTACTGGATAGATCCTCGTTTGAGGATTGATAAATGATTATGAGACAATACACCATTTTTTTTTAATATAAACAAACCCATTTTCGGCGTTACCACAATAAATAGTCCGGGACGTGTACAACCCGCCTTATTTATGTATTTTTAGGTTTTTTTTTCTTTTAAATAAATATAGCTCCATCTGACGAGTTGTCTTTGATGTTACATTTTCTTTTTTTTTTTTGGTCACGATAAGTCTACTATATACAAAATGTCATATATTTTTAATGTTTAGATCTTTTTCTTCAATTTACTATACAAAATTTGTTGCATATAAGAGACATCAATGTATATTTCAATGAGCTGCTTAATATATATTTACATTAATATAATTTGCATATTTTAGAATCTAAACTAAACACGTTAAAAAAAATGAAGGTATGGTCATAAAATATGTCCAACAATCTTGTAAGTGACAGAATACAATTAGATCACTTGTAGAGTTTTTTTATTGTGACCAAAAAAAAATTAAACAATTCATATTTATATAGTTTTAATTTTTAAGTTTCGTTAATTATATTTAGTTTTAATTACCACAGAGATAATTATTAACACTCGGTTAATATACACGATATATGCGCTTGTGCATCTCACATGACGTATTCGCAAGGACGTTTCTAGAAACCGATTGGTCAAATTCAAGTTAAATAACTTAAGTCATACATGACAATTACATCTCTCGTCGGTCACACGTACTTACAATATTGAGGTGAATAAAAAAAATACACAGCGTGTTTATGTATGTGACATTATTAAATTGCACTACTTATTAGTTACTTAATTAAATTACTTAAAAACTTCTTATATATTACTTTAAATTTTTAAGTTAATTAAAAAACATAATATTAAAACACACTGTATACACAAGAACAGAACAAAATCAATGTTCTCTTTCTAACTCGTGTAAATTTCTATTGACTTTTTTACTCTTTCATTTACATTAAAACATTTTTTCACTATGGCCCCAAGTTGCTTTACATTTTCTTTCCATTTTTGTTATACAAGTGTTCTATTTTTTGTAGAAGATTTTCTTATCAATTGTTTTTAGCATATTCATAAAGTTCACGTTACTAATATTACCTCATAAAGCAAGAAAGAATTTAAATTATTGTTGTACATTCACAAACACGCTGTATATAGACACGGTCGTGAGATATCTCCAAATCCGATATCTCGCAACAGAAATGTAATTTTGAACTATCGATAATAATTCTATCAAGTTAATCGATTGATGTCTATTTAATCCTGTCTATTTCACGTCTACCCTCATTACAAAATTTCTTTAACACTAAAATCGACTCTCTTTCAATGCCACACCTGTCACATTCCTCCCAACTGTACGTTAAGATTTGAAAATGTAACTTCCAAAGATTAGGAACAAGAAAATGTAAAAACAAAATTGAGCCCTTACGGCACGCCTGGCATATGTGAAACATCGAGATTGTTCGAATCGAAAAGGAAAAGGATGACTGTTTAGCTAATAACATTTAAATATATAAACAAGTCATAATGTAACTAGGTATATCATGATGACGCGTCGCCACGCTATCAGTCGGTTTCAACCGCCGATAAAAAAGATTCACATGAAAAATCCCCCATATAATAAGCATCCAAAAACTTACCCATCATAAATACCCAAAACTCTTTTCCACATATACTAGTGCCTTCTACAACCGATCGTGAAACTTGATAAAGAATATACTATCGATATTAATTATAATCGATTTAAATTATAAACCGATAGTCGTATAATAGTGTTTCAAAAACGAATGTGTTGATTCGATATAGATGTGACTCTTCTCGTTGTAAGTGTTTCTTGAATGTCGATAATTCTAATGTATCGATTACGTCAGCGCGATACGTGAATTTCTATCGATTAACTTATCGATAGTTGTTACGCGCTGATGCGAATTATGTTTGTGTTCGCGCGATCGTATGATTGATTCCCAGTGTGATTATTGTCTATCGCCACTTATTAGAATTTTTATCGAATTGGTTACAGAACACGCACTGATTGTCTTTAGTTCGAACGGACATGATTTATATAAAACAAGACTTCAATTAACCTTATTAATCTTTATAATTTATATATTTAAATTGATTTTACAAACAATTTCTTTTTTCAATTACGCTAAATAAAAAAATAATGAAAATAAACGAAAAATATCATCCATCAATCAAGCCAAAAAGTAGCTGGCTAAGAATTACCTTTGAATCAAAGAAAACACAGAACCATTATTATTTAAGACACAAATAAATGTGTATTTTTTAATAGTGGGGAATTATTATCCAATCTCCACTTATAACAAAACATCGATAAATCCCACTAATGGAAAATTAAATAATAATAAAGTTACCTACAATTAATTTTATAAACTATTAATTAAACGATCAGTGCGTGTTCAATTTAAAAAAGAAGGGAAATGTCAGATTGTCAGTTCAACTGTCAAACTGAAAACAACATGGCGGTGACGTGTAGAATGGTATTTATATGAGAATGTTTATTGTAACACGTAGAGTATATCATTGTTAATATTAAAGATTTTAGCCTATAATTGATGTTTTATTTTCGTTTCTCGCCTTTTATAAATATAGAGAGGAAATTTATCTTGGTATATGACAATTGATGCCTATGCTTTGGATTATATTTTTAATGATGGTATGACTCCTGAACTGTCCTAAACCAAAGGTTTAAGCTCCATACAAACAAATGAAGACCTTATTAGGCATAAGGCAACAGAATGCTGACAGCATAAGTTATAAAAAATACGGGATTTATAACAAAACTTGAATAATAACAAATTATGTTATAATTTTGATTTTTTTTTTGTATTATTGAAAGCATAGACATATTTTTTACAAGTTTAGTCCGGTGAAGCTGTTAAGACCTTGCTGGGTCAATAGCGTAGACATTTCGAAAAAAAAAAAGAAGATAGATACAAGTATTACTGCCGTGAAAAAAAAACATGCTCTACCATTTTTAAACCTGGTTCTTAAAAAAATCAACCGAAGGATTAACAAAGGTAAATATTTTTTTTTTACGAACTGAGTAACAGCGTCACCGGACTAAAGGTAAACTACTATCTTGTTAGAAAGATTAGAAATTTAGGCTAAAAAAAGAATGTGATATCGTGGGACACCAGGTAGGAACGAAGTTCCTTCGGCTAATGTAGAATCGACACAATTTACAAAAAAAAAATAGTGCTCGATTTTATGTAACCGTAATTCAAATTATCAATTGAAATAACAAAATATGTCTCTTTATTTTTGTTTGACAACATAAAATTACATAGAAATAGAGATAATTACAAAAAAGGAGAAAGAGAAAGGTATTATACACTACTCGCTTGTGTATACGATACTCATTTAACGGTTTTATTCCACGCACTTTTCGTTATGGTTTTACTATCACATTTTTTTCAGTTCGGTCGCGCAGCAAAATTCCTATCTCCTCCAAGCCTGCCGTAAGGAACTTCGTTCCAAAAAACATGGGCCCTTCAAAATAAAATATACCGTCAAAAAATTTTATAAAGTAGTGACATTTTACATATGCATTGCGTGTTTAGTTTGTTACAAACTGGTTCTCAATAAATTTAAAAGAAATATATGTATTTCTTAAGAAAATCATAATTTAAAATAGCGCTATCTAGTTTAAATAAAATAAACTGTATCATTGCCTTCTAGTATAAATTAAACTAATTCACAAACAATTGATGTTACCTCTGAAATAACGCTAGATGTCTCTTATTGGATTTTACTAAGCTGACATAGTGTTTTCGAAAAATTTCAACTAAGTACGGTATATTTTCCACACAATCCATGAACTATAGGAAAAAGAATAGTTTATTTATTGCCTCATCATTAGCCGATACCAATTTAAATGAGTAAATTTACGCGAATTCCGTAAAATTCGCTGATATTCTGCAGACATCGGATTGGTATTCCACGGGTTCAACCACTCCAACTACCGTGACTTTTCGGCGTCAAAGCTGCCTCACTAGTACCCGGAACAGTACACTAAAAGATTGTTCAGCTCTTGCAAATCTTTTTATCCGCTCTGACTGTAGCCGTAAGTTTGCACGTAATATAGTCAAGAGTTTAATACAAAACAGAGTTAATATATGTATGAGAATCTCATTTGCATCTGATTAACTCATGGACTGTTCAATTGTTGCTCCGCTTCTGTTAGTCTTACGGTGATGATTAGCCTAAAGCCTTTCTCGTTAAATGAGCTAGCTAACACTAAAACAATTTTTTAAATCAGATCAGTATTTCCTGAGATTAACGCGTTCAACCAATAAATAAACCTGCCATGTCAGCTTTATAATAGCTTACAACTCTGCTCTTGTACTTAACACGACCCGTTATTCAAATTACAATAACCTTTGATAGAGTGATCTGATTTTAATAAAACGACATGCATGCTTTATGATTTTTTATTTTTAAGTCCCCTTTTCCTCTGGACATTATCCGAGACTTTGTTTATTTATTTATAGCTAGTTTTTTCAAAACATTTTTTCCTATTCCATTTATTTCTTTTTTTGCTATCTCTGCACGTGTTTCATGAGCGTTAGGAGCGGCTCTCTACTATCGTCATCCTCCACTATTTTATATAGTACCCCATCCGTGAGTTCGATGCCTATCTAGGCTTGGAGGACACACCTGGACGAGTCAAACCGGGGACAGTGAAGGAGAAGGTGGATCATCGTCTCCTCGGTATCCGGGTCGCACACACAAGCAGGACTGTCTTTGATTGCTTAATCATATTGATGGAATTATATTGTGAACCCAGTACTTTAGTAGTGGTGCGTGTTCATACTAGTAGTCCGGTGAAGCTGTTAAGACCTTGGTAGGTCAATAGTGAAGTCAGTTCGAGAAAAAAGTATTCATATAAAGAGACAGACATTTCCATAAATGATTGAAATGTATTTTATTAGCTATTTCTGTTTAGAATTTTTCTGTAACATTTTTTTTACGTAAATCGAAAAGTACAGACACATTAGATTTACATTCTTATATATAGACTAGCTGTTACCCGCGGCTCCGCACGCGTTTTTTGAATGTATTAAATAAATGTAAAATTGTTATTAGATATGTAAATAACAATAATACTCTTTAAAAAATATTTGTAAGTATGACACGCACATCATCTACAGTAACAGGTAATATGTACATTATATATGTGAATACTAATAGTGTATCGAATGGGATGAGATTTATCATAAGCCACATACATAACTGGAACTTTAAACTACTATCTATGTATCAGCCTCATTGCTCACTTACACTATATAAGAAAGTAATGAAAATATTAAGCTATACATTGTCGAACAATATGTGTTTAATCTTTTATTGTATAGATATAATATCAGGTATCGTCTGCTGAACTCGCTAGCTTCGCTCGCTAAAACAGCTAATTAGTTGGTTATTTGCCCGTAAAATTTCCGTTCAAATATTACTTGTAATCCGTTGAAGCTGTTAAGACCTTGCTAGGTTAATAGCGCAATCATTTCTAAGAAAACAAAACCGTTCATATAGGTCCAGCTGTTTCGGAGATTACCCGGAACAAATAAACAAACAGATATATCGACAGAATAAAAAAAAAATGTTGATATTTGTAGCACCGCAGATATACGTATTCATCAAAAAGTATTTATTTGAATATTATATACACACGCTTTACTCTTATAATACGTAATACGCAATATATCACAAACCAAAAATTGGAAACAAAACTAACGTAGAATAAACTTTTTGAGGAGTTTTTGACGGGATTTCAGTCAGTGTTATGTAGGGATTTTATATTTTATTCATAATTTTGTATTATTTTACTCTATATTGTGTTAAATTGGCGGCGTTTTATGTAATATGGTTTGTTTATTATGCATGAGTGAAATAAATGAAAACTAATGCCATGGAGCATGAATTCTGTAAGCTTGAAATTAAGAAGATAAAAATTTACGAAATATTATATAGAAGATTTGGCGCTTATGTATAGAGAATACATAAGAACTACCTATACTGACAATTTCAGAATTGGCAGTATGGATTAATTCCTTCGCCTGTATTGTGATGGACGAATATTATTACTACTAACCTTTAAGAATATCAGCACAAAATAAACTTTACAAATGTTTCCGACACAAACGTACCACGTATAATTAAAAATTGAAAACAAAACTAACGTAGAACAAACTTTTTGAGTAGGAACACAAAATAAACCATGAAAATATTTCCGATAGAATGTTATCGCGTTACCATGGCAACGCATATAATACTGACATTAACACGCAGCGGAAGCTTAAAAAATAGCCCGTTTTTTTGACATTCTTAATTAGTGCTCAACTCCTGTTGGTTTTAACGTGATGATATGTAGCCTATGACCATCCTCGATAAATGAGCTATCTAACTCTAAAAGAAACTTTTAAATCGGATCTGTAGTTCTTGAGATCATAGCGTTCAACCAAACAAACAAACTCTTCAGCTTTATATATTAGTATAGATATAATATATATTATTAATCTATCTATCTATCGATATCTTTAAACGAGCAATTTTTGTATATTTTTATATTTGTATATATTCAGGATATCGGAAACGGCGTTATCTATTTCCGTGAAACATAGTATGTAGGTATTTTCGGAGACGATAAATCTGGACAGTTGAAAGCCCAAGCCGAGGTGTGCCGTGCACCCTTGAGTTAGTCGCCCAAGCATCCCAAATCAACTGAGTGCCTTCAGCGCTCGCCTCGTTAGTTCGGTGAAGCTGTAAAGACCTTTCCAGTACAACAACGTCGTTATTTCGAAAAAATAAAAACGATAAATCGATCTAGCTAGCTTTTATTCATAATTTTTTTTTAACTGAGTTTTTAAATGTTAATTTTATAAGGCAAACCTAACAGTTTAATTTAATTTAAAACTATTTTTTAAAGAACCGAGCTAGGCACGGTCGCCCAGTTACTTATGTATAGAAGAAGATTCATAATCTTGTGGCTTATATTGTGTAATATTGGTTTTGTTTTACGTAATATAGTTCGGTTGTTGTGCACAAGTGAATCGGAAATAATACCACGGAGCATGGATTCTGACTTACCACAAAAATTCCCTGGAAAGTTCTAACGAGACGGCCACCATCTTGTTATTTCATTGTATTGACTTACTCGACAATGACAGTAGTAATCTACTGTAGTTAGCTAGGTTAGCTAAGATAGGTCGCGATTTTGCATACAACAGGCAACAGCCAAGCCGAGGTGTGCCGTGCACCCTTGAGCTGGTTGCCAAAATAAAATCGGCTGAGTGCCTTAAGCGCTCGCCTTAGTAGTCTGGTGAAGCTGTTAAGACCTTGCTGGGTCAATAGCGTAGTAATTTCGAAAAAAAAATCTACTAGAAGATTACTTATCAAAAAAAAATGAGATATTAAACCGAACTTTGTAAAAGTTTACGCGATTTATATCCTTGAATCAAAATAATAAAAAAAAAACATTCTGAATCCGTCCCGCGGTAACCATCGGAACAACACACAGTTGATTAACGCCACTCGCCGTCTCTTTCACACACAGAAGTTTGCCATCCCTCTCGTACACACAGAAGCTCCCCGACTTTCTTTGTTCTTAGTAAATAGATCCTTCAATCTATGCGGTGTAAACATTCATATTATAGCTTTTGTAATAAAAAATACTTATTTATTTCGTAGCTTCTCTTTACTGGTGTTGAAGATATAAGTAAAATCAATGAAAATCCGTCACTTTGTTGCGTCACTTGCTACTTCCTAAATATATTTATGTTTAATCTACAGGTACTGATATATAAAGCTGAAGAGTCTGTTTGTAATCTCTAGAACTACCGATCCAATTTGAAACATACTTTCGTTGTTACATAGCTCATTTATCAAAGAAGGCTTAACATATCATCACGATAAAACTTATAGGAGCGGAGCACCAATGTAGAATGTTTCAAAATCGGGCTATTTTTCTCCTTTTGAGAGCTTCCACTGCTTTTTTTTTAACTTTATTTTTGGCAATCAATCTTTCAGATTATTACTGCCATTGTCGAGTAATCAATAATATTACAAGCGTCGCGCGATCATTACAATATCAAGCGTCGTGTGAGTCAATATTCTAACAAGACGGTGGATCCCTTGTTAGAACCTTCCGGGAAGCTTTTGTGGCATCTCAGAATTTCATGCTCCATGGTATTATTTTCCATTCACTTCACTTATGCACATTAAACTAACCATATTACATAAAACACCACCAACTTTACACAATATAGAGTCAAGTAACACAAGATTATGAATAAAATATAAAATCCACTACATGACAGACTGAAATCCCGCCAAAAACTCCTTCCACTGCTTATTAGCGTTAGTATTATATACGTTGTCATGGTAACGTGATAACATTCTATCGCAAACATTTCTAAAGTTTATTTTGTGGTTATATTCAAAAAGTTTGTACTACGTTATGTTAAGTTTGTTCCCAATTTATGATTTGTGATCTATTACGTATTATAAAAATATAGTGTGTATGTAAAATTAAAATAAATACTCTCCGAAGCGGCTGGCCCTGTTTGAGCGAAATTTTTAAGAGCAAATAATTAATTAGCTGTTTTATTTTAAGCTAGCGGGTGCAGCAGACGTTGCCTGCCATTATGATAAGACAAACTATACAAAAACCTTAATATACACGTTACATGTTATAGTAGATGATGTGCGTGTCGTACTTACGAATATATGTGAAAGAGTATTTCTGTAATTTACACGTCTAATCACAATTTTATATTTATTTAATATATTAGAAAAACGAGTGCGAAGCTGCTGATAACAGTTAGCTGTTCATAATGTAACAGTTAGCAGTCATCACAGCATCAATAACAAGGTTAACAAGGTCAAGGTATCCTAGATTAGGTTTTCAGCTCGAACACAAAAGCGTCTATGAAAAAACATTATAGTATGCCCACTTTGGTCGCGTTTATTCGAACGCTTATACAGTGATAAAAAACAGTCATCTAGTCTCGTAATTAGATGGCGTCAGATTTATTTTTTATAATTTATAATTTTTGCGTTGGAGAACAATCTTTTTTTTATATATTATAGGAGGTAAACGAATAAGTGGGTCACCTGATGTTAAGTGATCATCACCTTCCATAGACACTTGCAGCACCAGGGGAGTCGCAAGTACGTTGCCAGCCTGCGTTTGGAGTTAGGGGGGAGGAACGGAAGAGGAGAGGGGGAAGGTGTGGAGCGGTGGGCCTCCGGCGTACTCACTGACCGAACGAAACGTAACAATGCAAGCACTGTTACTTCACGTCGGTTTTCTGTCGCGTAATACTACCCCGGGCGAGCCGACTCATTCATACTGAAGCCAGTAATAGCTACATTGTGGCTCTACCACCTACGATATTAAAACCACTCTTCTAGTCTTAAATGACAATGTGCTTTACGATGGTAAACACGTTATACCGAGAGGGAACTGGCTCTCAAGTACAGCTCCCGGAATACACCAACAGGAGCTGGGGTGGAGTGTAAGGGGTGTCGAGTAACATCTTAAGACTTGAGACACCCAAGCCAACCTCACCTGCACGTGGTGCACCCTGCTAATCAACGAACGAGGCGATAGCGGGGTGGTAGGGTTTTACAGCCCGACTGGGTCGCAACCACCATGTACATGGCGAAAAAGCCCGTCATAGTGACTCGCTTTTGCGCGTCGCGTTTCGGGATCAGCCTGTACATATCCAGTGACTTTCGTCATTATGTCCGGCATGACAGCGGCGACTGACGATGGATAATCTGTCTCTCGGTGGTCGCCACTGTTTTTGGATTGTACTATGCTTACCATCAGGCATAGTGCAGTCAATTTGTCGTGCTTCAATAAAAAAAAAAAAACTCTCAGCTCTTAACTTACAACTCGAGGGTGGTAGCTAGCTCCCGTTCTTATAAAAAACCTTACCACTGTTCTGTGACTTCACCACAATGGTTTATTTAACCTCATATCATTCACAATGATTAGAGTCATCGTCACTCAACACGATTTATATTGTAACTTTCAGCTCGCGACTTCTCCGCGTGGAATACTTACATTGGACTAACACGCAGCGGATGCTCTCAAAAACTCCGTTCGAAAATAGTAAATAGTTAAATGAAATCACACCCGATTAGGCCTCCCACGGCAGCGGCTCAAGCCTAGGTTCGATCCCTCGGTAGGGAGCCCTTGAATGCGTTGCTTGCGCGATACGGTGACACACAAATATACATCACTGCTACAACACTACACGATCACCCCCACACACGTGCACGCCTACACGCTTACACATGAAAGTGGAAGGGTTTACTTTTTTTCCCTTATCGAACTGAAAAACTCAGTTTTCCGATAATGGATATATGGAGGAGTTGTTGAGGTGTGTATGCTTGGTACACATATGCGTTTCAACAACTCATACATATATGAATAGTTAGCTAGGTTAACTAAGATAGGTCGCGATTTTGCATGCAACAGGCAACAGCCAAGCCGAGGTGTGCCGTACACCGTTGAGATGGTTGCCAAGATAAAATCGGCTGAGTGCCTTAAGCGCTCGCCTTAGTAGTCCGGTGAAGCTGTTAAGACCTTGCTGGGTCAATAGCGTAGTCATTTCGAAAAAAAAAATGAAATCACAAAAAGAAATACATAAATATATGGAATAATAATAAATAAAAAATAACATCCAATAGTTGCTCACAGATACGATTCTTGACTTATAAAAAAAAAAAAAACAAAAGCAAAAAAGTGCGGGCCAAGAGCCTGCAGAATAGAAAAAAAAGCTCTGGAATGGAAAAATATCCAATTTTGAAACATTCTTCATTGTGTTCTACTTTTATTGGCCTTAGCGTGATGATATATATAGCTTATATTCTTCAAGAAATGAGCTATCTAACAACGAAAGAATTTTTCAAATCGGACTAGTAGCTCCTGAGATTAACGCGTACAACCAAACAAACGCTCCAGCTTTATAATATTAGTATAGATTTCAGTCGAACGATGTCACGTGCGGTTGTTAGTATAATATAAAATACACTCGAATTGAGAATTCAGACGCTTTATTTAAAGCGGCACTTCGCTAATTCAAGTAATTAACGTTCCTGCTTCCATAAAGTCAGTCAACTCGAGACGTATTTAGAAATTTAGTCTTCTGTTTTCATATTCGTCTGTACTTTCTGACACGACTATGTGACTTTTTAATCGATTTATCATCCCAATAAACATAAAGACATATACTTTAATATTACATGTTTCTATTCTATATTACATTCATCTATATGCCACCTTTAATAAAAAAAAAAGTTCAAAATTTATTTTAAAGAGAAAATGCTTTTATTATTTGACTTTCTTTACATATTCCACGTAAATTTATTTCAAAAATAACTGAAGCGGTTTAAGCGAATTTTAAAAGTAGGGATAAGTAGTGTATTTATATTGCTGTTAGGTCGATTTAGAAAATATCACAATTATTGTAACAGAAATACGTTAAAATAAGTATTTAAAAAAGTCCGTAGTTAATTCCGTCTTTATGAAATCTAGTATAGACCAGTGTCTATACTAAAATTATAAAGAGGTAAAGTTTGTGAGTTCGTGACGTTGGAGGGGGTAATCTCAGAAACTACTAGTCCAATTTGAATAATTATTTCAGTGTTATATAGCTCATTTATCGAGGAAAGTTATAGGTTAGGCGTGTATAATCACGCAGAGATCAGTAGGAACTGAACACTAAGAAAAAGTGTTTCAAAACCGGTTTTTTCTTTCCTCTTCAGAGATTCCGCTGCGTGTTTGCGTTAGCCCAAAGTAACTATCCTACGCGGACGAAGTCACAGGCAGAGGCTAGTATGTTATAAAATAAATTCAATACAGGCGGAGTAACAGCATAATGCACTACAATTTATATAAAATATTATTAATAATAATAATAATTTATATAATTATATAAAATTAATATAAAATAGAATTAAACCGTAATGCCATCAAATATATACGTACATTTAAAAAAAATTGTGCGATCGTTTTTTCCGATTTTGCAAATCCGAATACCACAAAAAAAATCTCTTTGTTTTTCAGGTTAACATATAGCCTATAACACTCACAAATAACGCTTTCCATTGGTAAAAAAATTTTGAAAATCGGTTAAGTAGATCCGGATATTACCCCCTACAACCTCACAAACTCAGGTAAAGTTTTTAGTATAGATTAGTAATATTAGTATACTAACCTCTGCCCGCGACTTCGTTCGCGTGAAATAGATATGTGGCGTGCTCCACCCGTACACGACTGACTACGAATATCGGATCGGAAGCGCAAGCGCAGCGAAAATATATTGCATCAACTAAGTAGCCTAATTAACGCTACTCTCGCCGCGCTGCATCGACGATCCGCGGGGCGCGGACACACCCTCTTATGCTACTCCCATATCTGCGAAATGAAGCTTCGAGTACTTGTCGCGCTAAAATTAACGTTAAAAACATTCCAATAAAGGCACAGATTATATGTTGCAATACCTGTGTCTTTCCGTTGACTCGATATTAGCATTCGCTAAACTCCTTTGATGTGTATGAAAACCGCCAGCCGAGTTATCATGCTGCGTCTATCGTCACGCAGTCCGATAGTTCGTAACGCATGACGATTATGTCTTCCAACATCTGCATTTAGTGTGACCATAGACAAAACTTCGTGCCGATACACGCAGGTATGGGAGTACCATTAGGCTATCGAGGTAAAAGCGTGTTCGCTAGGCTTAAATTTCATTCGCTTGTTAATAACTTGTTTCTTGTCGGACTGTATACACATGTAAATAATACTTGTGAAAGTAAAAGTGTAAAGTAAAAGTTGGTTGTTGTAAAAGTGTGTATGATTATCCAAGGATAAACCCCTTATCAACCCTACACACACATCATACACCACAGATACTTTTGGCTAACGTTATCACGCAGCAGAAGCTCTCACGAAAAAAAACCCCGATTTTTAAACATTCTTCATTGGTGCTCCGTTTCTATTGGTCTTAGCGTGATGATAACCTATAACCATCCTTGATAAATGAGCTATATAACGTTGTAAGAATTTTTCAAATCTGACCAGTAGTTCCTGAAATTACCCCCTAGAAGGTCACAAACTCACAAACTTTACCTCTTTATAATATTATTAGTATATTAATATTTTACTATAGATATTAGAATAAAACACATCTTTTCAAACGTATATAATCTGTCTACAAGGTAATTTTATTAAAGTGAAACGTTTTTATTCCATTACCTCAAATATTTTGGTACATCTCTCGCGTGTCGCATTACAGCTAGCACGCGGCCGCGGTGTCGAGGCACAGCGAAAGGCGCTCGGCAGAGCAGTCAACGCCAATATGTGTATCATCTAAATGATTGTATTATTATATACTAACTGTGCCCGCGACTTCGTCTGCGTAGAACCTTCTGTAAAAATAGTGATTAATGGAGTCATCTGAATGCATTAAATCCTTTTACTTATCTACTTTTACTCCTACTTACACAGCGTTATTATTAAAACGATAATAACTTTTGATAGAGTGGACCGATTTTAATGAAACAAAGTCTAAGTTACTAAAGAAGATATGCTTTATGATTTTCTTGCCAAGGTTTTATTGTGAACTTAGTATTTTAGCAGTGATACATGTTCTTACAGACAGACAGACAGACAAACAGATATTTCTAAAAATGATTGAAATGTATTTTGTTACCTATTCCTAGATACCTACATTTTTTATTTCATGAAAATCGAAAAAGTAGAGACACGTTTGATTAACATTCTTATTATATGTATACATTCTATACACAGGTTGAAATTAAAATGTATAGTTGGATATCTTGTCTACTATCGATTTCCCATTATCATTCCAATCTTCCATTTATTAAGTTAACATTAAAAACGCGATTTTGATACCCTAAATCGAATAATTTTCCCAAAATGTTTGATTAAATGCCACCTACAATCCGAAAGAATGGCTCAGTTGCATCACTTGCATTTGCAAAAAAAAAATAAGAAAAAATGTTCGCCTTGAATGCGTCCCTGTATCCCATCCAATTAGCGATCAGATTAAAGATATGCCCGGGGAGCTATTACCCGGCAAATTAGCCGGTCGTCGGACGGGGGGACGCGCCACCCCATAAACACGCGAGTTATGAGCTGAAGCGATTTCATATTTTTATAATTTTTTATACACTTATTCACTTATGTGAATTTCTATACTTTGTTTTATTTAATATACATGTATTATTAATATTAATACCTGGACGACCGAGCCAACTCGGTTCTGTAAAACACATTTTAAATTAAAATAAACGGTTAGGTTTGCCTGACAGGATTATCATTTTTTCCAAAAAAAAATTGAAAATGATATCTGTTGTGCTATTACTCGGATTTGAACTGAGGTTAGATTTTCGAAGCAACCGATTTCCATCTGAGCTATTTTTGTTTAGACAGCAGCTTCGTTATTTACCTTTATATTCTAGCTGTATTTTTTCACTGCTTGAAAAATCAGATATAATAATTCTATGAAAAAAATCTAGCTAGATCGATTTATCGTTCCCGAAACCACCTACATACTAAATTTCACGGAAATCGCTGACGCCGATTCCGATATCCTAAATATATAAAAATATACAAGAATTGCTAGTTTAAAGGTAATAGAAGATAGAAGATGTAGTTTACATATAAAATATATTATTTTATAATACACTGGCCACGTGTTAACGTGGACCATAAAATAAACTGGAGTTGAAACAGAAATTCAAAATTAAAACGTGGCTCCCTCTATAACATATCTATAACAGTCGGTTCTATAGTTCTCTGTCAACAAACTAATATAAAGCGCCATCTGTTCGAGACTGGTGAAACTTAAAATGAATAACAATAATCAGCATTGACAGTCATTTAATTACAATTCAAAAATATTGAGACCATTAATCGATACATATATATTTCTCAAGTTGGACCAAATTATACATAATATCCAACGTTTCTTGAAGATCATTTCAGTAGTTTCGAAGTTCATCGGGGACGAAAATCATGACACTGGATTCTTATATATTTAAGATTTTATATATATGTTACAGTGTACGCGCTGCTAATTTATGTGGAATTTACTAGCAGAGGTTTACCCCTGAATACCCCCAATTTTACTCCATGGAGCATATCCGTCCAAAGGTTGCCTGAAAGAGATTGTTATTAGCAATACGGCCACTCTTTGTACTAATCACATAATTTGTCTTATAGTGCATATGTATAACTATCTATAATAAATATTAATCATATAAATATCTCTGCGGATATAATCAGAAATAAATATGGGAGTTTACTAAAATCACAATATTGTATGAAAAAGCAAATCTATTCTTTTAAATTTTTATGAAAAATTTCCTTCGGCGCAAAAAATATTTAAAGAAATTGAATCGTGAAGCTCGTACCGGTGACTCGTGTATACTCGGCTCCAGTCGTCATTATCCATGTTACTCCCTGATAAGGAGTGCATCTTTCAAAAAATTTCTTTTTTTGGTATTGTGTATTGTGATAATAGAATATTATTCCGTATATTTTTATATATTTTCATTTCTTCGTGTTGTCACAAGCACGCACCACTTTTTTATTATGTTCTTTATTTATGTGTCATAATAGGACTATCTTTTACTCCCGGCTTTGCTTATGTTAATCTAGATTTGACCAAACCTTCAGGAACACCAATTTTTTTCCAGAATGAAATTAAATGTGGATTAGTTGAGTAGTTTAAACGTGAAAGTGTAACAAAAGAGAATAATATTGAGTACGTTTTTATAAGTTTTCACTTCTATCATGTGGTCATAAACAAGTATCCACTCTTTAAATTAGATAGGATTATAAATAATCGCTTCCGCTCATATAATGGACGGTGACAGATCTCTCTTCGTTTCATTCCGTGCTAATTGTTTTAATCGTACTTTACCTATCGTTATGTAGTTCCGAGCCGCGCCATTTATTGCTAACTACCCGCGTGAGCGACACGCGGTGCGGGAGAGGGGGTGAGGGGGAGTGGAGGGGGGACTCAATGGGCGGAATACCGACACTTACTCTGTTAGATTGCTTTTACGTTTGCGCATTCATTTCTTTTAGCTCAACATTTGATTTTAATTTGTGCATTGGGACAACAATAATTATTTTGAAGCATTTCTTTTTATCTATCTTCACTTCCCTCATTCTCTAAACAAACTCTAATTTTAAAATATGGTTGTAAGCAAATTTGAATGGGAAATCAAAATCGAAAATACTTTATTCAATTTAGGCCCTAATAAGGCATTTATGAACGTTAGAACTAACACCGGTTTGGACAAAGAACTGATTCATCGAGAAAAACCGGCAACAATCATTACAAAACCAAAATAAATTACATGTTACAATCGTTTTCAGTGGATGTACAGAGAGGAGTCAGTTCCAGACATCACCATCGTTGACATATACCTACTTCCACCCTATTTTTTTTTGTATCATAGAAGCAAACGAAATGGTGGGTCATTAGATGTCACTTAGATCACCACCGTCCATAGATACAGCAACATGAGAAGAGTCGCTAATGCGTCGCCAGCCTGTGTTGGTGAGAAAAGGAGGAGGGTCTCCGGCGCTCTCACTGACCGAACGAAACGCAACAATGCAAGCACTATTACTTGACGTCGGTGTTTCTGTGTGACGGATTGGAATACTCCAGGTGACCCATTCATGGTGAAGCTAATACCTGATACCAAAACTCGCTTGACAGGGTACTTAACCTTATAATCTGAGAAATCGGTAATATGTTTTGAGACTGTATTGTAAAACCAAACACTATTTATTACCTACAAAACTGTTACTGGTTTTACTAAGCCTTGAGTTTTTCTGGCTTTTGGTGAGTCGCGTCTTTCGATGGAGGAAGTCGTCGCGTCGAAACTATACCATGGTAGTGAGATTTTTCTAAACCCGCCTGGCTATGTGCCACCTTCAAGCACATGTTGGCTTCCTTTAGAAGCTGAAGAGACCTCCCTCTAGCATCTTTATCATTTAAAATTACATCTTCAGAAAACATCTGGTGAGATAGAGCTCAAAAACTATTAGGTACTATTAAGTACCGACATCTACACTAATATTATAAAGAGGTAAAGTTTGTGAGTTTGTAACGTTGTAGGGGGTAATCTCAGGAACTACTGGTCCGATCTGAATAATTCTTTCAGTGTTATATAACTCATTTATTGGGGAAGGCTATAGGTTATATATCTTTACGCTAAGTCTAATAGGAGCGGTGCACCAATGAAAAATGTTTCAAAATCGGGATGTTTTTCCTCTTAAGAGCTTCCGCTGCGTGTTAGCGTTGGGTCAAAGTACGAGTATATATTATTACGTGGACGTAGTCGCGGCCAGGGGCTAGTGATAAATAACTTTTTTTGCTTTGATCTTGTATAAGTCCATACTGTATAGTTATTCGAATTTTTGGCAGTATCTTGGATGTAATGGTTTTTATATTTTACTAGCCTCTGCCCGCGACTTCGTCCGCGTGGAATAGGTACTTTGCTAACGCTAACACGCAACGGAAACTCTCAAGATAAATTTTGAAAAATTCTTCATTAGTGCTCCGGTCCTATTAATTTTAGCATGATGATATATAGCCTATAGCCTTTCATGATAAATGAGCTATATATCACTGAAAGAATTTTTCAAATCGGACCAGTAGTTCCTGAGATTAAACGTCAACGTCGTTTGTGACGTTGTACCCCCTACAACGTCACAAACTTTACTTCTTTTATAATATTAGTATTGATAGTATAAATTAATAATCTTGTGTTATTCGGCCTTATATTTTGTAATATTTTTAGTGTTTTACTTAAAATAGTATGGTTAATGTGCACAAGTGAAGTGGATATGAAATAATACCACGGAGCGTGAATTCGATGGCACATAAACTCTCTGGAAAGTTCTAACAAGAGGGCAACCTTCTTGTTAGAACATTGAAATAATCTATCACTAGTAATATTATTACGTACTCGACAAAGGCAGTAATAATTTGAATATAGTAAGAGATTCTCTTACTTTTACTGACAATGATCGTATGGAAATGACTAAAACTCAATTATACTTAGTCTGGCCATAAGTACTGTTGCAATTAAAAATAGACTAAATATTTCATTTGAATTTAGAATGTGTCATTTTTATATGCCTATTTATTGAGTTTTCTCATTTTGGCGCCAATACATTGTACAATATTTTGAGATATTAAAATGGAATGGGGTGATAAAGAGAACCGAATCGCTGTGATTGCATTACACAAAGTAGGTATGGAGGCAAATGCAATATTAAAAACTCTCCATATACATGGCACTAGTACAATATTTGTATACCGGACTATTAATAGGTACAATGAGACCCCTGTTTGTGACAGAAAAAGATCTGGCCGTCCACGTAGTGTTTGTACGAAAAGGGCAGTCAAAGCAGTAAGGGAAAGAATTCAAAGAAATCCTGACTGAAAGCAAAACATTTTATCTCGGGAGATGAAGATAGAACCATGACACGTATTTTAGAAGATACTTTAGGACTTGCAGCCTATTAGAGACGTACTGGTCATTTCTTGACTGATAATTTCAAAAAGAATATGGTATTAAAATCGAAACAACTATTGAAGCGGTACGCAAAGAGAGGTCATAGAAAATTTTGTTTACGGATGAGATTTTTTTTTAAATTTGAGCAACATTTTAACAAACAGAATGACCGTATTTATGCTCAATATCCAAAATTAGTCGACAGAGAGCAACGTGTGCACTATCTGACTTCAGTGATGGTTTGGTGGGGTATTAGCTATGAAGGAGTGACTGAACCCTACTTTTGGGAGAAAGATATCAAAACATCGGCACAAGTGCATCAAAATACCATTCTTGAGACGGTAGTGAAGCCCCCTTAACAACACCATGTTCAATAACCAAAAATGGTCCTTTCAACAAGACTCGTCGCCGGGTCATAAAGCTCGGTCTACGCAGTCTTGGTTGGAAACGAACGTTTCGGACTTCATCAGAGCTGAAGAGTGCCCGTCGTCTAATCCAGATCTCAATCCGCTGGATTATGATTTATGGTCAGTTTTAGAGAGTACGGCTTGCTGTAAACGCCATGATAATTTGTAGTCCCTAAAACAATCCGTACGATTGGCATTGAAGAATTTTCCCATAGAGAAAGAGTGCGTGCTTCTGCTGATAACTGGCCTCAATGTTTAAAGAACTGTTTTGCAGCCATTTTTTATATTTTAAATTGTTTTATATTTATGTATTAAACTAACACACTGTAAAAGTAATAAATGTTATTTACAATAGAAAATATTTTTTCCTTGTTTCAGTATTTATGGCTAGACTAGGTACCTAATAGTTTCCTAAAAGTAGTTGGTAACTAAACGCGAACCAGAGCTTTTATTTTTAAACAACTGTTTACGTGTTTTAATGTTCTTATCACCGTTATCAGCGCTTTATCGAGTAGCAACTAATTGACACTAAGTGTCGGTAAGTGTTAACAAACAGACAGGAGTGTTTTCCGATGGATTTTCTATATAAAACATAAAAACCACTTTACGTCGATAAGCGCTTCTGTATCTGTTCAAAGCACAGCTCTAATATTGATGGCAATGAGTAGGTATTGATAGTTACTGAAAAAACTTTACGGAAATGCGCTCCAATATTGTTTTTTTGGTAACATTACTACATTTCACATTAGTGATACCTGCTACTTTGTCGCCGTTGTCCTACGTATGCGCCTCGCACCGCTTGCCCCACTTGTCCAAATCAAGAAAATACATATCTATGAACATACTTTACAAAAAAACGTAGCGTCCTATAAAATTTGAATAAAAAACCGATTTTTCATTGTAGCTCCGCTCCTATTGACCTTAGCTTAATGATATATAGCATATAGCCTTCCTCTATAAATGAGCTATTTAACACTGAAATAATGTTTCAAATCTTTCAAATCAAATGTTTCAAAATCTTTATCGAAAAACAAAACGAATTCCCAATAACCTTTATATTAAAATAACTTACGTACGATATAAATCCTTCTGTAATAAACTGCTAAAGAAGATTAAACGTGAATACGAGTGTCGCGAGTTCGAAAAATATCGTAAAAATCCCAAAGCTACCTGGAATCTCATAAAAAAAATAACTAATTTGGACACTGTCAAAAACACTGCTAATGAACTTTTATCCCCTAATACTGAATCAAAGTATGGTACGAATACGGTAAATAAGTTTTTTGCTAGTGTAGGTTCAAAACTAGCATCCAAACTTTTATCCAAACATGGAGAAAGGATGGCTGTAGACCCTCCTTTGAAGAGTTTCTCCTCATCTATGGCCATATTTTTAACAAATTGTGAGGAGATTGAGCACTTTATCCTTAATCTTAAAACAAGCTCTGCTGTTGGGTGGGATGGTATACCCACAGTATTGATAAAAACGTCTAGACATGTTCTTATTCCATTAATTTGTCATGTATTTAACCTCTGTATTTCATCCGGTATTTTTCCTATAGTTTTTAAAAAAGCGTTAGTATACCCTATCTACAAGAGTGGAGACAGAAATAATATCAATAATTATAGACCTATTTCTGTTTTGTCCGCTTTATCTAAATTATTTGAAAAAATTTTAAACAATAGGCTTGTCAATTACTTGACTACTAATGAAATTATTGCTGAAAACCAATATGGCTTCCGCGCTGGTAAATGTACTGAGGATGCCGTTTTGTCTTTAACTGAATCTGTGGCCAAAAATCTTAATAATGGTTTGAAAACCATTGTAATATTTCTAGATTTATCCAAAGCATTTGACACTATCTCTATTCCTGTCCTATTGACCAAACTTGAACAGATCGGCATAAGGGGTTTGGCTTATGATATATTTAATAGTTATCTAAGTGACCGTACTCAGGTCGTCAAAATTGGTAACTATCTGAGTAATGATGAAACTCTAACATATGGGGTACCTCAAGGTAGTGTTTTAGGTCCTATCTTATTTTTAATTTACATAAATAATCTTTGTGAGCTCTCTATTACTAACGCAAATATCATAACTTATGCTGACGATACAGCAATAATTGTTAGGGGCACCAATTGGTCTGAAACTCGTTCACACGCTGAATTTGCTTTACATGTAGTTATGAAGTGGCTGTCGGATAATATATTAACACTAAACGTAAACAAAACTAAGTTTATTACATTTGCGCCTAGAATTACATCTCAGCCTATCGCCCCATACATTCTGACTGCTCATGAATGCTCCTCATTTGCTACCTTATCATGTAACTGTCCTATCATTGAACGTATACATACCATCAAATATCTTGGAGTCTGGATAGATAGCACTTTGTCTTGGGATAAACATGTAGAAACGCTTATATCTAGGGTTAGAAAATTTATATTTGTTTTCAAACTATTGAGAGCCTCTGCGGACTGCGATACTTTGAAAACGGTATACTACGGTCTAACCCACTCAATTCTAACTTATTGTATATCGGCTTGGGGTGGAGCGGGAAAGTGCTTACTTCTTCGACTAGAGAGAGCTCAGAGAGCTGTATTAAAAGTCATGGCATCCAAATCTGTACGATTCCCAACTAGGGAATTATATGGTTTATGGAATATTCTCACAGTCAGACAATCCTTTCTTTTACATTCTATCTTGCGTCAACACTCAAGCCTTACTTTTGATCCAACAGCATATAAACACAAACGCAGAACTGACAGAGTATGCGCTGAAGTCTTCTCCACTCTCGCTGTAATCAGAAATCAATATTATTATCAGAGTGCAGTTCTGTATAATAAGTTTAACAAAGAACTTAACATTTTTCCTCTCACTTACAGAGAATGCAAAAAATGTGTAAGAAATTGGCTCCTTAAACTTAATTATGAGGAAACAGAAAAAATTATCACAGGTTAGGAGACATTTTCCCTTATTAGTATTCCTCACGGACTTTCTTAGACTGTAGGAAATGTTGCTCTTTGTATTATGCTGTCTAATATTAAACACATACACCACACACACAACACACACGCATACACAACACACACACACACACAACACTCGCACTTTTTGTTCTATTTTATTTATCTCCTTCTGTATATGGCACTTCACATACATTGTGTGTACACACATTATTTGAGGAACGAAATATGTTACTCTGGATTTGGCCGATATTGGCTGCGACACAGGATAACTAATGCAGCTGATATCGGTCATTTATCATATTCTGCAAATTATAAGTTCCAATAAATAAATGTAAAGGTAACAATGTAAATCTTAGTAACAATGTAAATGTTATAGTTAATGATAAATAAATAAAATAAATAAATAAATTGGTAGTTCCTGAGATCATCGTGTTCAACCAAACAAACAAACTCTCCATAATATTAGTATAGCTTACTACTCTTCACTCGTACTTTACTCGAGCCGTTATTAAAATTACAATAATTGTTGATAGAATAGACCGATTTTAATTAAATAAAAACTATGATATTCTCGAAAATATGCTTTATGAATTTTTGTGTGGTTTTACTGTAAAACAATTACTGTAGCAGTGTTGGGTGTCTATAGAAACAGACAGAGATTTCTAAAAGTGATTGAAATGTATTCTACTGTTTATTCGTAGACAACTGCAACAATTTCTTCTCGAAAACCGAAAAAACACAGAGACGTTAGATTTACATTGTTATTATATGTATAGATTAAAGATTAAGATATCCTGATATTTTAAAATCAGAAATAATTAATAAAAAAAATAAATATATACACAGCAATAATAAAAAAAACTGATCGACATCTATGGAAAAGTTTTTACGGGTTTCACGTACAAAGACATACATTCATAATTTTATTTATAAACTAGCTTTACCCGCAGCTACGCTCGCGTATTTAAAAATGCTAATAAAGAAATATAAAATTGTGAGACCATGTACAATTATAGAAATGCTCTTTAAAATAATTGTAAATACGTCACGCACGCCACATACAGTAACATGTAGCGTATACATAACATATCTAAATACTAACAGTGTATTAAATGAGTTTTATCATTAGCAACATAGTTGGAAGCTTAACCCACCATGTAACTATCTCAGTGCTTACTCACACTGTATTACGAACTAATGAAACAATAACTTCAAATATTATTATAAAAATTTACATTTAATATACATTGCTATAATAATTTCGATTTTGTGACTATACAAAACATAAACCGCTTGTCTGTTTTGCAAGAAATCTTATCATGGAACTCTTTACGTAATACGTTTATGGTTTATAAAGCTTATTGTAATATCGAATTATCGAATGTAGTGGTAATGTCAAATTGCAAACAATATTTGAATTAAAAATAAATGATGATTTTAAATCTTGCTAATGCAGACAAAGTCGCGGGTAATTGCTAGTCTAAAATAGTATAACCTCAATTACTTTTTATAAGGTTCACTATCAATCAGTGAATGTCCCGCGAAAACAGGTCTAACCGTTTTGGAGATAGCACCGTGAGCAAAGCCACGGTTAAAGTTAGTATAAACTAAAATTGCCATAATTAATTTTTATAAAGTTCACTATCTATCAGTGAAAGGCCCGTGAACATCAGTGTAACTGTTATAGAGAAACCACTGTGTGCGAAGTCACGGTTAACAGCTAGTATAAATTAAAATTGTTTAAAATACTTTCATAGGGTCTGCTATCTGCCAGTGAAAGTCTCGTGAAGATTTTTCTAACCGTTTTAGAGATAGCCCTACGGGTAAAGCCACGGTTACCAAGTAGTATACATTAAAATTGCTTGAATTACTTATTATAAGACCAGCTATCTGCAAATAAAAGTTTCTCTAAGATCAGTCTAACTGTTTTGAAAATAGTATCACGGGCAAAGCCACGGTTAACAGCTAGTCTAAATTAAAATAGACTGAATTACTTGTTATGATGTCCACGATTTGTTGGTGAAAATTTCGTGAAAATTAGTTCAACCGTTTTGGAGATAGTATTGCAGACGAAGCCGCGGTTAACACTTAGCCTAATTTAGAGTAGCCTATGTCATCCGCTGTAATTTCAGCTGTCTGCCAGTGAAATTTCCGTCAAAATCGGTCTAGCCGTTTCAGAGATTACCCGGAACAGACAGAGAGACAGACAGACCGACAATAAATTTAAAAATTGCATTTTTGTTATCAGAAGCTTGTATACTTTCGTACCCAATCAGTGAATTTTTTTTTATTTTGCACATACAGACATTTCATTTTTATTATATGTATAGAAGATATCGTTACATATAACAAAGTTCCCTAAAGCGTCTGTCTGTCTATTCGCGATAAACTCAAAAACTACTGAACGGTTTCCATTTGTTTCACCAATAGATAAAGTGATTCATGACGAAGGTTTGGGTATATAATTTACAAGGTTTTTTGTATTATCAAGATAGGACAACAAAATATGAGGCGATCGTAATCTAGGCATAATCTTTATGTCCTATCATATATCTAGTATTTTGTGAGAGTACGACCATATCAAAAATCGGTGTGTTTCTGGCGAGATCTTGGTTTGTCATGTAGTGGATTTTATATTTTATTCATAATCTTGTGTTATTTGACTCTGTATTTTGTAATATTGGTGGTGTTTTACTTAATATAGTTTGGTTATTGTGCACAAGTGAAGTGGATGGGAAATAATACCACGGAGCATGAATTCTGAGTTGCCACAAAAATTCTAAGGAAAGTTCTAACAAAACGCCCACCGTCTTGTTAGGTGATTGAAACGATCGCAAGAAACTTGTAATAATATAAACAACAACATAATTAGAAATGGCAAAATACGGACTTAAGAATGTTGAAGACTTTATCAACCTTAAATTGAAACCTAATAACAACAAAATATAATGTAGCGCCTTCTAGTGACCTATAAATTTGTCTCTTGCTATACAGGCTGAATGTTTCGACGGTAGCAATATTTTATTAGTATTTGTTTTGATATTTTATGTGTTAAATGTGACCATGAAGTGTGATATCCTAGAATACTGTGAGTCTTTAATCTTTCGCATGGTATATTTGGGGCTTTGATATCATAGGGATTTTTAAAAAGGTAGGAAAACGTTCACTTTGACGTCGGCAACATAACAGTGATGTCTTAGTGTTACAGTTGTCCATACGCAACGATAACCATTTACCATCAGGTGCGCCGTCTGCTTATTTACTGCCTTTAAGCATGAAAAAAAGCTAGAAATTATTTTTTTACAAATGAATTCCAAAAACACATTTTATAACAAACAACAAACTTACGAAAATACTGACTTAAAATTTAAAAAATTCAATGATTTTGACTACTGGCGCCACGTACCAAATTTTAAAAAAAAAGGTATAAGTGTTTGTGTATGGGTATAATAATGAATCATACGTATCAATGTGTATATATATATATATACAAGAAAAACGAATATATAACGCTATTATTATAAGTGACTGCTACCCGCAACTTCGTCCACGTGGAAAAAACCGTTTACGTAGCGGAAGGTTTCAAAAGGTAAAAATCATCGATTATGAAACATTCTTCATTGGTGCTCCGCGCCTACTGGCGTGATGATATAGCATATAGCCTTCCACGATAAATGAGCTATCTAACACTGAAAGAATTTTCAAATCGGACAAGTAGTTCCAGAGATTAGCGCGTTCAACCAAATTAGTTGAAGATTACTATTCTTCTCTCGTACTTAACTCGAGCGGTCATTAAAATTACAATAACTTATGACAAAGTGAACCGATCTTAATAAAACAAATATTAAGTTACTCTCGAAGATATGCTTTATGATTTCCTTTGTGAGGTTTTCTTGTGAACCAAATACGTTAGCAGTGATGCGTGTTTAAACAAACAAACAGACAGACATTTCTAAAAATGATTTAAATGTATTTTACAACTTATTTTTAGGCACTAGCAAATAATTTCTTACACGAAAGACACATTTTAATTATATATATAGAGAATTGTAAAAAAAAAACCGTTGAAAATACTCGTAGATAGCGAAATGTATGCAAAATATGATATTAATTATTTTCCCACACGAGTCTAATATGTTTGCGTTGCGTTTGTTTGATTTGTTTGGCGATTGTAGCCGCGATAGGCCGCGTTCACACGGTGTGCAAACATCGCGGCATCGGGCGTCGGTCGGTTTACAACCTACCATATTAATTTATTGATGTTTCTTTAGTATAATTCGCAAATCTATACTAATATTATAGAGAGGTAAAGTTTGTGAGTTTGTGATATAGTAGAGGGTAATCTCAAGAACTACTGGTCCGATTTAAATAATTCTTTCAGTGATATATATCTCATTTATTGGGAAAGGTTATAGGCTTATATAAAGGTTATAGTCATCACGCTACGGCCTATAGAAGCTGAGCACCGATGCAAAATGTTTTAAAATGGGGATTTTTTCCTTTTGAGAGCTTCCGCTGCATGTTACCGGTAGCCTAGAGTAACTTTTACTACGCGGACGAAGTCGCGGGCAGGGGCTAGTCTATAATAAAAGTGTTCATTAAACTGCCATTGGCCTTGAGTTAATGCGCAGTCGAAAGTGGTATATAATTTCATGGTATCGTGAAAGGTTTTTTTATTTATACAAATTATTAAAATTGTGATTATATTACGATTATATAGTGCTCTAGCTGTGCCCGCGACTCCGTCCGCGTGTAACTTTATGTAAAAAAAAAGTGATTTATTAATCTATTATTTGAACGCATCAAGTCCATTTACTTATTTACTTTTCACTCGTACTTAAGTCGCGTCGTCATTAAAATTACAATAACTTTTGATAGAGTGAACTAATTTTAATGAAACCAAAACTAAATGTTATTCAAGGACATGCTTTATCATTTTCTTGGTGAAGTTTTGCCATGAACGCAGCTAAAAGCAATGATGCGTGTTCAAACGCCATAAAAAAAATGGCCCCTAAATTGTTTCTAAAATGAGCAAAGATTATAAAATAATTTCTTAATTATTTTCTAAGAATTACTCTGAAACTATATAGAGTTCAGATCTATATCTAATTTATTTTGGTGGTCGAATCCAAAAACTAGACAAAGTTACTGTTTGTACTATTTTTATAATAGACAACCATTTGCTGACGAATTTTAGACTTTTGAAAAATCATTCATTCAAATTTTTTTTTTATATATATATCCTTTCATTGCTGTGACTAGCATATAATTGATTAAAGACAAAGAAGTTTAATAAATACCGCCAGAAAAACAGTTATACTTTTCTTGCATGTAATTTTAAATACGTGATATGCTTTCAGAAATTCATTAAAGTGACATATTATTGGGGTAATTGTGATCTAAATTAATTGGCCAATGTGAATAAAATTTTAATTAGATAAATGTTAATATTATTTGATATAATATAATATGTTAATGTAATTAATGTAAAATAAAATGTAAAGAGTTTAACAAATAATATAATATCATGACAGTACTTTTTAGATTTTTGTAAAAAAAATATGTTGCAGGTGTCTAGGCATATATAATAAAATAGATTTTGATCTATTTTAGAAATGCCTGTCTTTCTGTCTTCTGCCTGTCTGTTTGTATATTCACATCACTCCCAGAATACTGCGTTCATGGTATAATCAAAATCATAAAGCATACCTTCGAGTAACATTTACTCTTTATTTCATTAAAATCGGTTCACTCAATCAAAAGTTATTGTAATTTTAATCACGACTCGACTAAATTACGAGAGAAGAATAGACAGTAATTAGACTACATTCAGATGCCGTTATTATTCACTGTTTTGTATACAGGATTCCACACGGACGAAGCCGCGGCCACAGTTATAATTTAATTAAGAATCTTATTTGAATCCCATCAAATATACATTTGAAGTAGGTTAAGCCCAACCGTGGGCTGTTTAGATACAAGTTATAAAAAATCGGGCACATTAAACTATCTCATGGTGATATGAAGCGAATAAACAAACATATTCATCACCGTATCATACGACCGTACGCGATGCTAAAAGGTAAATAATTCATATTTAGTTTGACATTATCTGTGACAGGTGTCATGATTAACAATCTAGTTTGACGTTTAGGCAAGGAGCTGCACACGTTTGCGATTAATATCAAAACTTTATAGAGACGCTGTCTCCTAATGTCAGTATGTGGTAGAACCACGTTGAAGCTAGTAATGATTTCAGCATGAATGGATCGGCTCACCTGGGTAGTACCACCCTCTCACAAAAAACCGACGTGAAGTACCAGTGCTTGCATTGTTGCGTTTCGTTCGGTCGGTGAGAATGCCAGAGGCCCACCTTCCTTTCTCTCCACTCCCCTTCATCTCCCTCTCCCCCATACACAGACTGGCAACGCACATGCGAATCCCCTAGTGTTGCTAGTGTCTATGGATGGTGGTGATCACTTAACATCAGGTGACCCACCAGTTCGTTTGCCTCCTTTGATATGAAATAATAATAATCACGTGGTTTTCAAGAACAGATAAATACCAGGGTACCAAAAATTCTGCTTGAATATAATAAGTGCTTTACAAACTCATTCGTAAAAAATTCTTGAACGAAAATTTTTTGATGAAAATAGGGAACAAGTATTCAAATTTATAGATAGTATAGTTATTTTAATTTATTAATAACTCCTAATTCATAAGAATTTGAATCGTCTGCTAACATGTATCGTGAGTTTTTGGAGTAAAGTTTCTTTAGGCACGCTTAACTTGGGGAGTAAGCTGGTGAATAAGTGCAGGAGAGCATTACGAAAAGTGTGATCGGGTGAGGCGGACAGAAGTTGAGAGGAAGATATAAGTTAGAGAAGATAGAAAGAGAGAGAATCACGTTTCGTGCTATCAATGAAAACCCATAATAAATTTAAATATTTGTAGAAATTAATATATACATATTACACAAATAAATATATACATACATACATACATGTAGATGGAGCTAAAAAGTTTTTACTTCAGTCGTATGGACTAAAGCACAATCGTTTTTTTTAACTCATACACATTGCACTGAGACACATAAAGTATAAGCGCTTTGGTGCGGGGGTATTAAAGATTGCTTACGCAATAGACACTTAAGAATTCATCAAAGTCAACCAAAATGAAAAAAACATTGAGACGTCACGGGACGCCTGGCAGATGTGAAACATCGAAATTATTCGAATCGAACGAGTCTCAAATTCTAGAATTCTCAAATTACACTATAGTATGCGAGCTCAACGCGTCAAGAGAGATTGCGCGCAGTCGCTTGCGCATGGCATCGCGTCGCCGCGTCTTACGCAATCGCCACGCCAACAATCAGTTTTACCCGCGCCTTTAATTGTTTCACACCAAAAAAACATTCTGTTACAAAAATGATTCACAGCTCTCGGTCAACATGTCATCCAACACGACAAAATGATTCAGAAATTACTATGTGATTCAAACATCAATTCTTGCAGAGATCTGTTATAGATATATATGTTATCGATAACTTGATAATGCTGTTTCGACACTATTTAAGTTGTACAATTTGACGAATCGAAATAAGTATTATTTATTGGGTTTTCCCGATTGATAACTAAATAATTTGCTGAGAATAGGGTTAAATGATGCGGTGCTTTTCTTATCGACACTCAACAATCCACAAAACGCATCTATCACAAAACGCAGCTAATATTATAAAGAGATAAAGTTTGTGACTTTGTGAACTGTGACATTGTAGTGAGTAATCTCTAGAACTACTAGTCCGATTTGAAAAATTATTTCATTGTTATATAGCTCATTTATGGAGGATGGTTAATGGCTATATATCGTCACGCTAAGACCAATAGGAGCAGAGCAACAATGAACAAAGTTTAAAAATCGGGGTTGTTTTTCCTCTTGAGAGCTTTCGTCGCCTATTAGTTAGCCCAAGTTAACTATGTCCACGCGAACGAAGTCGCGGACAGAGGCTAGTATACCTATAAAATACAATGTCATGCTGTTTGTCCACGTTGAATTGCGAAACTACTGAACCGATCTTCATGAGAAGTTGGCATTTATGTATAATTTGGTCCAACTTGAGAGATACGATCATTTATATTTTTATTAATGACATCAATATTTTTAATTGCAAATTAAATTATTGTCAATGTTGATTATTGTTATTCATTCTAAGTTTCGTTTGTCGGTAACAGATGGCGTTTTAAATTAGTTTATCAGAAAACTGTATATCTGACTGTTATCATAGATTACATTTCAACTCCGGTTTAATTACCCCATAATACCAAATACTTTATTATAATTTTAATAGAACATGTAATAACTATGCCATACAACGTGTGGCCTGATCAGCCAGTTATATACTAAGGGTATTTTACCAATATTTGAATTCCCTTATCGAACTGAAAAACTCTCCAAAGTTTCCGATAAAAATGTTTGGAGGAGTTGTTGAGGCCGATATGCTGGTACTCATATACGTTTCAACAACTCAAAAGTATATGAATAGTTAGCTAGGTTAGCTAAGTTAGGTCGCGATTTTTGCATGCAACGGGCAACAGCCAAGCCGAGGTGTGCCGTGTACCCTTGAGCTGGTTGCCATTATAAAATCGGCTGAGTGCCTTAAGCGCTCGCCTTAGTAGTCCGGTGAAGCTGTTAAGACCTTGCTAGGTCAATAGCGTAGTCAGATCGAGAAAAAAAAAAAAACAATATTTGAAGTGAATACTTCTTTAGGCGCGTTATAGGGTATGTAGGAGATAAATTTATAATTCATTTTCTCGTGACGTTACAGGCCGTATCACGCTTACACTTCAGACTAACGACGTGTAGTATAGGAGCCTGTGTACATGTAATATTGATCTTTTGCAATTACCAGATTAGGCCCCCCTCGGCAGCGACTCAAGCCTAGGTCCGTTCCCTCGGCGTGGACCCTTGAGTACGCTGTTCACGCGATACACTCACACAAAACCTTACATCACTGCCACAACAGTACACATATCACCCTCCACGCACGTGTACGCATACACGCTTACACATGAAAGAGGAAGGGTTTTGTTTCTTTCCCTTATCGAACTGAAATATTTTGGAAAATTATCCGATACGAAATATATATAAGAGTTGTTGAGGTATGTATGCTTGGTACACATATATGCTCCAACAACTCATATATGTATGAATAGTTAGCTTAGGTCAGCTCAGATAGATCGCGAATTGCACGTATCAGGCAACAGCCTAAGTCGAGGTGTACCGTGCACCCTTGAGCTAGCAAGCACTCGCCTTAGTAGTCCGGTGAAGCTGTTAAGACCTTGCTGGGTCAATAGCGTAGTCAGTTCGAAAAAAAACATTTATGTTGAAATGATTAATTGCAACACTCATAACAGAGTTGTCACTTTTGTCAACAGTCCTTGTGACTGCATCGACTTTTTTTTTAAATCAGTGCCTTTTGCGATACGAGATATAAGTAATATTTGCAATTTATAAGTATATGAATATACTAGCCTCAGCCCGCGACTTCATCCGTGTGGAATAGATAGGTACTTTGGGCTAACGCTAACACGCAGCGGAAGCTCTCAAGAGGAAAAAACCCCGATTTTTTTCATCATTAGACATTCTTCATTAGTGCACCGCTCCTATTGTTTTTAGCGTGATGATATAAAGCCTTGCTCCATAAATGAGTTATCTAAAACTGAAAGAATTTTTCAAATAAAACTAGTAGTTCCTGAGATTAGCGCGTTCGAGCAAATAAATTCTTCAGTTTTATAATGTTAGGTATTGATTTATATCTATAAACTAGTTAATTCGCCGGCTTCCTTCGTAGGTTTCATCTATATTTATTACGGGCTGTTTTACATTTAAACTTTTACCGATTTCAAGGCACAGCTTAGTCCTAATGGATTTTTCGAATTGACTACACTATTGATCTAGCAACGTCTTAAACAACTTCACCGGACTACTAAAGCGAGCTATTTGACAACCAGCTCGAGGGTGCACGGCACAACTCGGCTTGGGCTGTTGTCTGATACATGCGTCCTAATGGAAAGTCTTTTACCAAATCCAGCCTATCAAAGTTCTTACGAACATACATTACATTATCAAGAATAGATTCATAAGACATTTCTTCACACCGACTTCATAAATAAGAATTAAAGTAGAGAAATCAGTCGTCAGAAATAAATTCCCGAATCCATTACAAGCGATATAACAAGATAAATTATGCGAATGGTGAGAAACGCGCGCGCGGGGAAAACATCTCGCATCCCGTTCACACGTGCGGCCGGTTGGTCGGAAAACTTTACGCCCCGCCCACGCTCCAAGAACAATGGTGCCGTCGGAAAAACTTGAAGAATCTTTACGTCCCTCTCTTTGATATCTTTACATTAAATATAGTACCTGGGCGACCGAGTCTAGCTCGGTTCTTTAAAAAACATTTTTAAATCAAAATAAGCTGTTAGGTTTGCCTCACAAAATTTTGCATTTTTTCGCCAAACAATAAAAATACCTCTTTTACTGTCACTCGGATTCGAACTGGGGTTACACGGATTCTCGAAGCAACCGATTTCCATCTGAGCTATTTTTGTTTTGACAGCGCCGGCGAAATGTACCTTTATATTCTAGATATATTTTTTAATTGTCTAAAAACTCGGTTAAAAAGTTTTCTATGAATAAAATCTAGCTAGATCGATTTATCGTCCACGAAACTACCTACATAATAAGTTTCACGGAAATCGCTGACGCCGTTTCCGAGATACTGAATATATATAAATATAAAAATATACAAGAATTGCTCGCTTAAAGGTATTAGATAGATATATATCTTTCGTGTGTTGAAATTGGTACAAAAATTCCATATAAATACTTCTGGATATTGAAAATCTCGTCAAACATAGGAGCCAAATTTAAACAATGCAAAAATTAATTTTATTCACTTTTTTTTTGTAACTTAAGCTTTGCTTTAGGAGGGACATCATTGAAGGCAAATGAACAGGCGGGTCACCTGATGTTAAGTGATTACCATCGTCCATAGACACTAGTAACACCAGGGGAGTCGCAAGTGCGTTGCCAGCCTGTGCTTAGGGGGAATGGGGGAAAAAGAGAAATGGTGAAGGAAGAGGAAAGGGGGAGGGTAGTTGGGCCTATGTAAATAATTAGTATTAAATGTACGCTCTCGAGCTTGTATTTGCAAAATGTGTATGCTCAGCGTTTCCCGTTCTATTGTTGCTTTCGAAAAATGTGTGTCTTTGTAGGCTTGTGTTTCAAATAACTCGTACCTTACAGAGCAATTTAATAAATTCCGTGTCTATACTAAAGTTATTTTTGGAAAACGCCACAGTGAACGAGAGAAAGAACCACATGGAAAATACTAAAATAAAGAGAAAATCTACATTACTGATTACCCCGGTAGCGATGCGGCGTGATGGTACATAATTGTTATTGGTGGTAGAGTCACGCTGAAACTATAAGTGGTTTCAGCATGAATGTGTCGGCTCGCGCGCGGTATTACCACCCCACACAAAGAAACACTCACGTGAAGTAACAGTGATTGCATTGTTGCGTTTCATTCGCTCAGTGAGAGCACCGGAAGACCACCTCCCCCTTCGCTCCCTCCCCCTTTCCCTTTCCATTCCCTCCCTTCCCCTTTCACCACCAACATAGGTTGACAACGCACTTGTTCATTTTCTTTCAACTGATATGAAGATGTAAAAACGTTTAAGCGTGAAATGAATTATTAACTACATCGTTGCATTTCAAATTGAACTAGATACAATTTTAATCGTTCATATAACATGTTTTTTTTATCAAGTAAATTTTTCTTTATGCGCGACTAAGGAGGTAACTCGACGACAATGCAACGGAAGTCCGTTACAGCAATATGGCGTCGCGTTTCTGTACCATCCGGTTTAAATATTTTTGATTTTGTCAATAAATAGTTTATAAACGAATCCATCAAACATTGTTGAAAAAAAATTAAGAAAAGATATTAAATCGAATAATAATAATAATCATACGATAGAATTTACTTATTTATCATTCATTATTATTAAAAATTAACTAGCGTCCTACTCCGGCTTTACGCGAGTGCGTATATAGATGCGAAAGAAAAAAAAAGATATTTCAAATTCAGTTTGTTCAGTTTAATACAATCCTTAGAATAATCGAAAGCCGAAGCTTTATTAGTTTGATTTCCATACGTAGTATTACATGTGCATCAGTTTGAATACTGTAAAGATTTGGGTCGTAGTCCGGTGAATTTTATCGGACTAAGACACAGTTGCATACGAGGTTTCAGGCACGAACCGTGACTAAGTTTTTAACACCGCCATCTTTTACAAAGGATCAAAATGATACCGCTATAAAAACAATAACGTCATTAAGCCTAGAATAGTTAAATAAAATTAAATAAATGAAAAAAAAAAGAAGTTGGTCAGGGATATTTATCGTATACCACACATTACAATAATGCAAAAAAAAAAAATGTGGACTAAGAGTCTGCAGAATATAAGAAATTAAAAATAAATAAAACAAACACCGCCATCTAGCGCAAAGAAGCGCATCTATCAGTTTTTGCAATATTCTATTAGAAAAATTGATATATTTTTTTACAAACTATCCGATTTGGCATGGAATGACCCATAAATGGATTATTTTATCGTATTTCGTATATTTTACAATGTCGTATTTATGTATCGACTATAGAAAAAAACTATATAATATTTTTGAAGACAGTTTCTTCCGCCATTTTTCCTCTTTTTTTACAATTTTACAAATATCATTTGGACTCATTCCTTGTAAACATGTTCTTCTTCTTCTTGTTTTGGCTCCGCAGAAGCACTTGGCAGTGTTAATGTTTTGTTTCAATAGACGTTATAGTACAATAATATTACAAGCGTCGTGTGACCATTTCAATATTCTAACAAGATGGTGGATCCCTTGTTAGAACCTTCCAGAGAGTTTTTGTGACATCTCGCAATCTCAAGTTCCGTGGTATCATTTTCCATTCACCTCAGTTATGCATAATAAACTAACTATATTACATAAAACACCACCAAATTTATAAAAGATAGAGTCAAATAACACAAGATTATGATTCAAATATAAAATCCACTACACGACAGACTAAGATTCCGCCAAAAACTCGTAAACATGTTCGGTGTTATTACTAAAAAGTTAAATACGTATTGAATATTTGCTTTAAAAATGTTACGTTTTAAATACACCGCGCTCGCTGAATGTTCGCCATCTTGCTCTTTTGTCTCACTTTGGTTAGGTTAGGTTAGACTTGCGAAAAAAGGATAACGCGAACTTGCCTTGGGCGAGCGCTGTGCATTTAATATAAAATCTTTTTAGAGCAAACGTTTAATATGTATTTAACTATTTTGCAATAACACCGATTTGTTTCATTTGCGAGAAAGGGGATGGGTGTTTTCTTTATACCTCACTCGTGTATATGTTACTGGTAAAAAAAGTAAATAACGAAATCTGCTAAATGTAGCGGACATTCTATCATAAAGTATGTGCATGTACTCAAAAATTAATAAAATAAAATACCAAAATCCATTTTCAATTGTCTCCATTGACTGATTTTTACAGTATTTTAATATACATGTTGCTATACCTATACTAATATTATAAAGAAGTAAAGTTTGTGAATTTTAGAGGTTGTGGGGAGTAATCTCAGGAACTACTAAACCGATTTTGAAAATTCTTTTACCAATAGAAAGCCACGTTATTTGTGAGTGTCATACCGTTTCTTTGTGGTAGTGGGATTTACATGGTAAATCGTACAACGTTCGTAAAAGATTTTTTACGAACGCTGCCTTAACTATGAAAGATATATGATTGAATTCTAGAGAATAGTTGTAGAGCTTGATAATGTCTACAAAAAAGTCAACGACAACTTATGTCTAACTTTAATATTTAAGTCACAAAAAGTAGTTTTTTTATAAATCTTTACCGCCCAATGAAGTGGGCTCGGGTCAGCTATCTATTATAAAGATCTACATATTATAAAGAGGTAAAGTTTGTGAGTTTGTTTCGTTGTAGGGGGTAATATCAGGAACTACTGGTCCGATTTGAAAAATTCTTTCAATGTTATACAGCGCATATATCGAGGATGGTTATAGGCTATATATCATCACGCTAAGACCAATAGGAGGGGAGCACCAATGAAGAATGTTTAAAAATCGGGGTTTTTTTTTGTTCTTGAGAGGTTCCGCTGCGTGTTAGCTTTAGCCCAAAGTATCTATTCCACCCGAATGAAGTCGCGGGCAAAGGCTAGTTATTTTATAATTCTAATGTTTCAACTAAAAAAATAAAGGCAAAATAAACTGAACCAACAGTTGACAATTGGCAACTATTTTTATATCACAATTTTATTGCTTTTACATCTTTTCATAGTGTTACGAAATAGTTTATAGTCTTTATAATTGCGGTATTATTAGAATGGTTTGTGTTCACAGTCGAGCTAACTATGATAATGTGGTCAAAGCTGCCCAAAGTGTAATGATCGCTTCAAACGTTGATAATTTGAGAAATACAGTAGAAGCGAAGATTATTGTGGCAGAATTGCATTGCGGTCGACTGGAAAATTCCAACTCGAGCGTAAAAAGCTTTATGCGAGACCGAGAAAACGAATTCTAAAGGGAGATAGAGCATTATCTGGGTGGAGCGTAACCGTCCGACGTAAATTGACCCGCAACTTCAACCGCACAGTATGAGAATGGAGTTCAAATTTAAGACGGTCGTAATGTACCGCCCAATCGCTTTGTCCCATACGAGATACAATATGGGCAGATAATTGGTTATATTCGAGCCTTAAGTGATTCAGTTGTTGCGAAACTACCGCTAGGGTGGCGTGTGTGTGCCGTTGTTCGAAATTTGAAATTTGACGTTTGCTTAATTTGTTTTTTTTTTTTTTGTCAACTTGCCATGACTTCGGCGTATGTGTGATTTTCGCGGACAGTGTTTTTGTGTTTCGAATTGTGAGTTTTAATGTTTTTGATTACCACAGGCAAAGGTGAGATTTTTAAAGGATTAAGAAAGAATTAAATCCTAATTTTTAAATTCCATACTGAGTCTTTTAATAATGTGTGAGATATTTTAAAATGTAACTCGACGATGCGAGTCACTGTGACTGGGTTTTATAAAATCGTTACACTGTAATCAGAGATGTATTCTATTGAACCACTATATGTGCGGTGTTTTATTATGTGACGCGATAACATGAGTCATTGTGACTGGAGTGTATGATCTCCATGATGTAATCAGTGATGTATCCTATTGTGAACTACACAACCGAATTTGATATGGTTTTCACTACTATGTAGAGGATTAATTTCGTAAGGTTTTTATTTAGAATACATTCATATCCTATTTATACCAAATACAAAACAATCGATGTCTTATATGCAAGTCGTAAAAGAATACATTTCGAGCGCTTACAACGATAATGCTTGCTAAACCTTACAAGCTACATCAAAATAATGTTCTAGGTAATTGTATATCTCAAAGAAGACAACAGAAAAGTCTTATATAATATAGTAGTCCCTGCCCGCGACATCACCCGCGTAGTAATAGTTACTTTGGGCCAACGCTAACACACAGCGAAAGCTCTCAAGAGGAAAATAATCCCGATATTAAAATATTTTTCATTAGTATTCCGCTCCCATTGGTCTTAGCGTATTATATATACCTTCCTCGATAAATGAGCTATATAACACTGAAAGAATTTTTCAAATCGGACCAGTAGTTCCTGAAATTACCCACTACAACGTCACAACATCACAATGTCACAAACTCACAAACTTTACCTCTTTATTATATTAGTATAGACATCCTTTAGATTAGGTATTGGGTATAGATAAGACTTGCCTTCAATGCAAGGCATTCGAATGAATAATTTTAACTGCCACGGGCCATTAAAAATTTAGTATACTTAAATCACAATTGACGGCATATCATTTCAATGAATATTTTAACATATCTACTGCGACGGACATTCTCACGAAATTGACCTGGGAAGCTATTTTGTTTTAATGGCATTTTGTTACTAACGATAAACTAACGGACCTGGTGGACGTTGTTCTGCTCTGATAATAAAAAAAATCACAAATTATATATCTAAACCTTCATCATGAATCACTTTATCTACTAGTGAAAATCGCATGGAAATCCGTGCAGTCGTTTTTAAGCTTATCGCGAATAAACAAACAGACGTAACTTTGTTTTATAATATTAGTGATAGTAACAATCAAGAAGTTAAAAAACATTATTTTTGAAAGAAAAACATGATACGCATTATCTCGTAGTTATATCTGAAACTTGCTAATTATATTTGAATCTCCAATAAGGAAGTTCATGTAAGCGAAACCGGACTTATTTCTCTCCGTCCTGAAGCCATAGATCCATATTTACACTGATATATTACAACTTTGTACGTACCTGAACAAATACGTCGGCAAAAGAGATAACTCAGAGTGGACCTCCTGGGCAAGTTCATACAAGTTTTTCGCAGTCGCCGTGTAAACAATAAAGATTTAGAATTAAAGAAATAAAAAAGGCTGTTTATTCCACTACATTGTTACATTACTAACAGTACCTGGACAACAAATGTTTTCGAAAGACATTTTTAAATTAAAATAAACGGTTAGGTTTGCCACAAAAATTAGCCTTTCTCACCAACAAAAAAAAAAAATCTCTTTTACTGTCAATCGGATTCAAACTGGGGTTAGACGAATTTCCGTCTGAGTTATTTATGTTTTGACAGCGGTGGCGAAATTTACCTTTATATTCTAGCTAAATTTTTTTATTGTCTGAGAACTCAGATAAAAGTTTTCTATGAATGAAATGTAGCTAGATCGATTTATCGTCCCGAAAACCACCTACATACTAAGTTTCACGGAAATCGCTGCCGCCGTTTCCGAGATCCTAAATACATAACAATATAAAAATATACAAGAATTGCTCGTTTAAAGGTGTTAGATTAGATTACAATTTTTTTAACATTAATTTTCGTGGACCCCTCTTCGGGTAAAGACCTACTCCGGAGAAAGCCAAGCGTTGCGACTCCTTGCAAAGTCTATCCAGTTTCTACCAGCTATAGATTGTAGTTCATCACTCCATCAAGCTGTTGGCCTACTTCTATATCCGTGGGGCCCGTTCCACAGAGTTATGTTTTTTGATTTAGAATTACACGCAGCAAAATAAAAAATATTTGTGACAGGACTTACACAGATTCTTTCCCTATAGAATAATGAAACAAGCATGATTATATAGTACAAAGCAGTCCCCCTATCGCCTTTTTCTGTCTATCTGTCTGTCTGTATGTTCGCGATAAACTCAAAAACTACTGAACGGATTTCCATGCGGTTCTTACGAGTGGATAAAGTGATTCACGATGAAATTTTAAATATATAATTTGTGAAGTTTTTTATTATCAGAGCGGATCAACGTCCGCCGTTTATTGTTTATCGTTAGTAACAAAATGCCATTAAAACAAAATAGCTTCCCAAGTCAGTTTCGTGAGAATGTACGTCGCAGTAGATATGTTAAAATATTCATTCGAATGCCTTGCATTGAAGGCAAGTCTTATCTATACCCAATACCTAATCTAAAGGATATCTATACTAATATTATAAAGAGGTAAAGTTTGTGACGTTGTAGGGGGTAATCTCAGAAACTACTGGTCCGATTTGAATAATTCTTTCAGTGTTATATAGCTCATTCATCGAAAATGGTTATAGACTATATATCATCATGCTAAGATCAATAGGAACGGAGCACAGGTGAAAAATGTTTCAAAATCTGGATGTTTTTTCCTTTTGAGAACTGTTGCGTTCGTGTATCAAGCCACGCGAACGAAGTCGAAGTCGAAGTCGTATGAAGAAGGTTTTGTTGTATAATTTGTTATGGATTTTTTTTATAATCAGGGCGGAACAACGTCTGCCGGGCCCGCTAGTTGTGTATATAAAACGCTTAGACACTTATGATGGTACATTACTTGGTACTTAAACTAAATCAGCACTGAACACTAAATGAATGATTAACTCCTGAACAATCTAAATCATAAGGTTTGAGCTGCAATGTAGACCTCATGAGGCACAGTTCATCAGACTGTTGACAGTATAAGCTTAAAAATACTTGATTTGTTATTAATCTTTAAAAAATAAAATTTAATTAATTATGAAATAACAACTTTTATGTTAAATGTATTTATAAATTATTATTTTTAATTGTACGAATTTTTTTTCCAAACCATCAAATTTAGAATGTATAATGTCAGTAATAAGGACATGTCGCTACATAAATGAAAACATAAAACAACGAAATAGCTGTTACATTGAAATAAAGATTGTTAATAAATTAAACATATGTTAGGCTGCAGAAGCTCGATACAAGATATCAATATTATACATAAACTTCCTAGTCGATTTCGACTACAACGACCAAACTCAGGAGCTGGGGTGTTTAGCTAGTAGATGGCTGAAATACACAATTTTAGCTGTAAATTTACGAGCACAAAAAGGACATGTTAAGATAATATTATCATAGATATAGTCTATTTTTGAAGGCGGTTTACTTTTGAGGTGTTCGTGTTTATTGTCTAAGTCACGCCTTCGTTGATCCTCGGATGTATTTGTTCTCTCCTGAACAAGTTGCCTCCATTCATCACGCTTTTCAGCGAACGACTCCAAATGAGAAGGTTCAATGTTGCATCTTTTCATATGTCTCTTCTGAACATCTTTGAAACGTAAAAATTGTCCTCCACTCTTCCGTTTACCATACTGTAGTTCGGAAAAGAAGATACGCTTTACCTTTCTCGTATCTGACATTCGAGAGAGATGTCCGCAACAACGCAGCTGGCGCCACATTAGATATGCCTCCATCTCCAGGACATTAGCGTCATCAATATTAGACTTTTTTTTTTCTCGAACTGAATACGCTATTGACCTAGCAAGGTCTTAACAGCTTCACCGGACTACTAAGGCGAGCGCTTAAGGCACTCATCCGATTTTATATTGGCAACCAGCTCAAGGGTGCACGGCACACCTCGGCTTGGCTGTTGCCCGTTGCATGCAAAATCGCAATCTTACTTAGCTAACCTAGCTAACTATTGATATATGTTTGAGTTGTTGAAACGTATATGTGTACCAAGCATATACGCCTCAACAACTCCTCCATATATTTTTTATCGGAAAATTGAGTTTTCTTTTTTTCAGTTCGATAAGGGAAAAAAAAGTAAACCCTTCCACCAAAATGTGTAGCGTGTAGGCGTGCACGTGTGTGGGGGTGATCGTGTAGTGTTGTAGCAGTGATGTATATTTGTGTGTCACCGTATCGCGCAAGCAACACACTCAAGGGCTCCCTACCGAGAGATCGAACGTAGGCTTGAGCCGCTGCCGTGGGAGGCCTAAACGAGTGTGCGGGAGCGAAATTAACCCCCAGACCACGGCGGCCCGATCTGTGGTTACGCGAGCGTGTGCGTGAGCACGCTCTGTTTCGAGGGACAGGCTGGTACTGATCGTTCGTCAATATTAGACGTACACAGACTTGGGATACAATGCGCTGCTAGTCTAACGCAAGCCGCACAAGTGTAATACAGCTGATCACGCTTACAAGCATGTCATGACGCGAAATTACAAGTTTATCTTCTACCAAAAACAGCCGAACGCGCTTAAAGTAATTTACACATCGACTCAAACGAACTCGCAGGCACAGCTAGTTTTTATAATAAAGACATGTTGTTAATATAATTATATTTATTGTAGAAAGAAATTAACATTTAATGAAAATAAACAGGTTATGATAAATGATAAATAAATAAATAAAAAAAAGACTATTCATTAGAAGAAATGTTAGTTTGTTGTTTATTATTTACACAATATTTAGTAACATTAATTCTCAATTAAACGAAATCACATCAATGAATAAACAAATATATATATGTAAAAAACACAGAATATTTGTTTTCAGATACGATTTTTAACCGACTTCAAAAAAAGGAGGAGGTTATCAATTCGTCTGTATGTTTTTTTTTTTTTTTTTACGTACACAATAAATAGAACGGAACGCAAAAAACGGCTCGGGCCAAGAGTCTGCAGAATAGAAGAAGCAAAAACATTAGTTCTTGTGAACTCTTATTATTATATTTTGGCTTTTATAAAAACAACACAAACTTTAGGAGAATATACGTATTTATTCTACTGAAATAATACTAGAATACTGTTTTTTTTTTCCTTTTTGTTTTAGTCTGCAGACTCTTGGTCCGCACCTTTTTTTTGCTTAGATGTAGTTTTTTTTTTTTTTTACGTAAAAACGTATCCGTGAGCATATATATGTGTATATATATATTATTATTATTAGTAATTTATTAAATATTCACTGTTTAGTTTTAAGATGCTATAATACTGTTATACTGCAATAATACTGTTTTGACACTAACATTTAAATACGAGTTAAATCCAATTTCCGCCATTCCTAATATTCTACTTTATTTTTCAAAATCTTAAAATTTTCGTACATGAAAAATATGAATACTGTAAACAAACTGAAATACCTTATAAACGGCAAAATTTGAACTCCGTTCTCAGTGTTTACACTGGAAACTTGTAAATAATCAAGCATGTTACCACGATTAAAATTGGATTTAGCGAAATTTAGAACGTAACTTTTTTAATTTTTGTGCAAAGAATGCCAAAGAGCCCAAAAATACAAACAGCGCTATCTAGTAACACAGGTCGTAACAAAAAAATACATACCAAAAGAGTGAAAAGCCCGTGTCATTGTACGACAAGTTATTAAAAATAAACCCTAAATAGCACAATAACCGGAGTTGATAAAGAATGTATATATTTAATTAGCACTCAAGTGCTGCCAAATAACAAATTCAATATTAATAACCATTGATAATATTTTAATAATCATATATTATCGACGCATTATAATAAAAAAGTTTATCTTTATTCGATTATCTGGTTATCAAGCTTTCATGAACTTTTAATACTGTTTAGGGCAGTGACGGCAAACTCGTTGTCCAAAAGAGCGAAATATAAACAACTAGCATCTGCAAGCGTCTTGGAGTTGATTACTCATTGGTGTTCCGCTCCTATTGGTCTAAGCGTGATCATATATAGCTTATAGCGTTCCTCAATAAATGAGCTATTGGTCCCCGAAAGAATATTCCAAATCGGAGCAGTAGTTTTGATGAGATTAGCGCGTTCTTAAACAAACAAACAAACTCTTCAGATTTACAATATTAGTATACATTTTATTTACCTTTATTTTTGGCAATCAATCTTTCCGATTATTACTGCCATTGTCGCATAGACAATACTATTACAAGCGTCGTGCAATCATTTTAATATTAAGCGTCGTGTGAGTCAATATTCTAACAAGATGGATCCCTTGTTAGAACCTTCCAGGGAGTTTTTGTGGCATCTCAGAATTTTATGTTCCATGGTATTATTTTCCATTCACTTCACTTATGCACATTAAACTAACCATATTACATAAAACACCACCAACTTTACACAATATAGAGTCCAATAACACAAGATTATGAATAAAATATAAAATCCACTACATGACAGATTTAGATCCCGCCAAAAACTCTATAATATAGATTATCTCGATAACTATAAATAGGTCAATCTATTACACTGTCCTAATAGAATTTTCACTTCAAAAAATCATAATTAGGCATTTATAATTTCATGTAAAGATTTTATCACACGAAACTCTCAGTTGTTTAATATTTCCTAAACTTATTCTCACTCTCCCACAGGTATATAATGTGAGATGTCGTCACAGATCCTCCACACGATGTACAGAAGCGAGGATGAAGAGAGACCGTTGGAGATAGACCAGGATTTCAACCCTGACCACAGTAGATCGAGCTCCCCGAAAAACATGAAATACTTCGAAGAGAAAACCGTATTGAATCAAACAAAAAAGTCATTTTGCATCGACGCACTGCTATCCAAACAGCAGCCAAAGACGAGCCAGAATTCAGAGAATTACTTATCATTAATGCAGAGTAAAGAATATATAAACAGATACGATCATTTCGATGCGCAAATAGAGCAGAATACTATTAACAAATATGATGGGATGGAAGGTAGTCCAAGATCAGGCCAGAGCAGTCCTAGAAGCGGCAGTCCAGTATCGGAGGACGGAAACCGGTCTGAGAGTTACAGCCCACCTATATCTCCGGGAGTTGAAGGCAGTAACGAAAGCTACGAGAGTTATAGACCAGGTCAGTGAAGTTATGGTACCAGAAGTTTGAATGAATTTATTTTGAAAACGTTTTTATTAACCAATCTTTTAGTAGATTATTACTGGCATTGTAGAGTAGGTGGAGATGGTGGCTGTATTCCCAGAACATTTCAGGGAGTTCTTGTGGCATCTTAGAATTCATGCTTCATGGTATTTATTTCCCATCCACTTCTCTTGTGTACAAAACTAAACTATATTACGTAAAACACCACACAATATTACAAAATATAGAGTTAAATAGCACTTAAAATTATGTATAGATTATAAAACCCACTATATGACATTCCAAGATCCCGCCAAAAACCGAAAAACATATTTCGAAAGATTATTATTTCAGTGGTGGCCATATTGAAATTCGCTATTCTGTTTTCATTTCATTTTACGGTTTCGCACGGTGCATTTTTTTTTTATTTTTGTCTCTTCACGCGGCTGCCTTAAATTTTCTATTATTATTTTGTTTAAATTGACATTTTAAAAGTCGTAATATATTTTGAATGGAATATCTGATTTCAATAATTCAAAAAGTAATCTATAGGTATTGAAACAGTCTTGAATAAGAAATTTATTTATTTTATAATATTTGAATAAGGATTAATACATAGGTATGAATAACAGAGACTGGTTTTTGTCGGCATTTCTATCAATATTTAAAAAGTAAAAAGTAATTAAATAGACATAACTACAATAGTTGGACATATGCGGTATTATTACAAAAAAGTTAAATACGTATTGAATACTTGCTTTAAAAAGGTTATGTTTTAAATACACCGCACTCGCTGAATATTCGCCATCTTGCTCTTTTGTCTCACTTTGGTTAGGTTAGGTTATACTTGCTAAAAAAGGACAACGAGAACTTGCCTCGGGCGAGCGCGGTGGATTTAACACGAAACCTTTTTAAAGCAGGTATTCAATACGTATTTAACTTTTTCGTAATAACAGCGACGGTGTCCTGAAGTTTTTTGTAGATATATGTTCCATAATGCTGTAAAATTTTTATACACCTTTTTTGAAGTTTTACTAGAGATTCCTAGTTCTTTTTTATACTAAATATAGCCTACGTTACTCAGGGATAATATAGCATTCTAATAATGAAAGAAAAGTATACATTTTTACTCGTCATAACACTATCATTAGTAAGTTTTTAAAGTTTTAAGTACACATGTTTCTCGGTCAGGTATTATTCCGAAGCCTGGACTCCTACCACAGAATCCGGCCTTGGTCGCAGCACAGTCAGCGGCTCTATTCAACTATCCACAACTACAGCCTGGAGGGGTGCCTGGAGCGCCAATGCCGTCGGCTTTCCACCACCCCGGAGACCGTGTGCTGCATCACATGCAACTCGAATGGCTTGCCAGGACTGGGATGTTCTACCACAGGATACCAGAATTGGGAGGTAAGTTTATATCTTCTTTAATAAATCTATCAAATAACTTAAGTAACAATCCCTGTCGCAACTTTGAAAACTTGACTAGAATCATAATATAGCTATGAGTACTACTCGTATCAATAATTGGAGAGTAAACAAAAATTTTTTTTCTCGTATAGACTACTCTATTGACCTAGCAAGGTCTTAACATCTTCACCGGACTACTAAGGCGAGCGCTTAAGGCACTCAGCCGATTGTATTTGGATATTTAGCTCAAGGGTGTACAGCACTCTTCGGCTTGGGCTGTTGCCTGATACATGCAATTCGCGACCTATTTTTTTGTAACATGGGGAAATTCCTACGGATACCCACCCTACCCGGGCAGCTAAGGGTGGGTTATATCCCACTTGCACGGACTAAAACCCCATGGTGCCTTCGCTCAGGTGATAGCCCCTCATTAGGACCACCTTCGTGGTCAAATTCGCGACCTATCTGACCTATCTAAGTTAAGCTACATGTTCATACTTATATAAGTTATTGAAACATATATGTGTACCAAGCCTATATACATATAAGCATATATATATATAGGTATAACCATCATAGATAGTAAGTACTACCAACAGAAGAGAAAACCCAAAACAATAGAATAACTGTTTTTTCTTGAATTTTTAAATCAATTAGGTATACTGTGAATTATTTTAATTTTATAATTTTTAAACTATATCATTAACATTACTCTGGTTTTCACATCTATTCATGCTGCGAGCAATGATATACACTGTATACAGTTTACCAATTAATCGAACGTATGGTGATTTACACAAGTTAAATAGAAAACATCAATATTACATATAGACAGGCTGCTATACTATATGTAGCAAGTCTGGCGCTAGCATAATACGTCACGAGTCATTCAAACAACCATTTTAATCTTTTATATATTAGGTCTTTACCTATGAAATTGCCGTTCTGCAGTACTGGCTATTTCAAATCAAAATATTTTTTGTTTGGCTAAGAATTCTAATTTCAAATTAAGTTTATTTTAAAAACATGGAATTCTTTTTCCTAAAATAGTCATTTGTTTATTGATTAGTGTTACATTTTCATCGCATTTCAGTCTTTTTTGTCATCATGGATACGTTAAAAATTCGAGTAATTATGGAATATGAGTAACGTCGTGGCAGCAACGCGGCACAAGCGGCACGCAACATCAACGACGTTTACGGAGCTAACACTACAAACCAACGCACCACCTGTTATTGGTTTGCTCGCTTCCGCTCTGGGAATTTCGACCTGAAAAATGAACCTCGCGGTCGTCCGAGAACTTTGGTAGACAATGACAAATTAAAGGCGATTAAAGATTATTTATTAAAGATAATTAGTCAACTGTCACACAAATATAATTAGCTAGTGAATTTGAAGTGTTACACCACATTTATAGAAACTTTAATCACTAGTATTGAATACTTATTCTAACGGGTAATTCAAGAAAATTTCGTTCGCAAGCTTAAGACCAGCGTGGTTACATTGAAAAGGTATTGTCGACTCTTGGACTATATTGTATTGGAACTTGATTTATTAGCCTCGTGTGGAATGTTTGCAGTCAGTTGTCACCTGTCACCCTTCAGACACCTCCCCTGATATAGGGTGCCAAGGCTTTGTGTAACTGAGTATACTCATAACAGTAAGTTGTCAAATCTATCTATTGATTTTGGGTTTTATATAGGCAATATTTTTGAACTGAAAACTCTCTTAGCCGCGATGAGCAATTTAAATATAGATTTATTTAGTAGAGGAAAAACTTATGGGTTCGCGTCACCGATGACCTCAACATGCTAGTGACGTAATGCGTTTGCTTCAGACTAGCGATACGTAGTATAACGGCCTGTGTACATTGGGATGCATTATTAAGGGCTATTTTTTTTCGATCCTGAAGCAAAATTTTAATGTAAACTAGCTGTACCCGCGACTTCGTCCGTGTGTAATTTAAATAAAAAAACAGTCTTTCCTTTACTATGTCTTAGATATTATTTATCTATACTAATATTATAAAATGGTAAAGTTTGTGACGTGAGTTTTTGACGTAGTATGGGGTAATCTCAGGGACTACTGGTCCAATTTCAAAAATTCTTTTAGTGTTATATAGCTCATTTATTGAGGAAGGTTGTAGGCTGTATTATCACGCTAAGACCAATAAGTGCCAAGCACCAATGAAGAATGTTTCAAAATTGCGGTATTTTTCCCTTGAGAACTTCCGGTGCTTGTTAGCGATAACCCAAAGTAACTATTCCACGCGAACGAAGTCGCGGGCAGAGGCTAGTACATTATATAATATCATGATTTTCTAAGAGATTAAATTACGTTTACTTACCTACTCTTCTCTCGTACTCAACTCGAGCCGTCATTAAAATTACAATAAGTTTTGATAGAGTGGACTGATTTTAATGAAACCAAGACTATGTTATTCGAGGATATGCCTTTTGATTTTTTCATGGTCTGGTTTTACCGTGAACCGTGGTTGGGGTGTAAGGGGTGTCGAATAACATCTTAAGACTTGAGACACCCAAGCCAACCTCACCTGCACGTGGTGCACCCTGCTGATCAACGAACGAGGCAATGGCGAGAGCGGGGTGGTAGGGTTTTACAGCCCGACTGGGTCGCAACCACCATGCATATAGCGAAAAAGCCCGTCATAGTGACTCGCTTCTGCGCGTCGCGTTTCGAGATCAGCCTGTGCATATCCAGTACCGAGTGACTTTCGTCATTATGGCCGGCATGATAGCGGCGACCGGCGATGGATAATCTGTCTCTCGGTGGTTGCCGATGTTTTTGGATTGTACTATGCTTAACATCAAGCTTAGTGCAGTCAATTTGTCGTGCATCTATAAAAAAAAAAGAACGTAGTGCTTATGCAGTGATGCGCATTCGTACAACAAAATAACAGACAGACATTTATAAAATTGAATACAATGTATTTTATTACTTACTAGCGTCTGCCCACGACTTCGTCCGCGTAGAATACTTACCCTGGGCTAACGCTAACACGCAGCGAAAGCTCTCAAGAGGAAAATAAATTACGATTTCGAAATATTTTTCATTAGTGCTCTGCTCCTATTGGTCTTAGCGTGATGATTTATAACCTATAACCTTTCTCGATAAATAAGCTAACACTGAAAAAAAATTTCAAATCTTGCCAGTAGTTCCTGAGATTACCCCCTACAACGTCACAAACTCACAAACTTGACATCTTTATAATATTAGTATACTAGATACCTAGACTCTTGCAACTTTTTTTTTCCATAAAGATTAAGTTTTTTTATATCATAAGAGGCAAACGAACAGGCAGGCCACCAGATGTTAAGTGATCACCACCGTCCATTTTTTTTTTTATAGAAGCACGACAAAGTGACTGCACTAAGCCTGATGTTAAGCATAGTACAATCCAAAAACATCGGCAACCATCGAGAGACAGATTATCCATCGCCGGTCGCCGCTGTCATGCCGGCCATAATGACGAAAGTCGCCCGGTACTGGATATGCACAGCCTGATCCCGAAACGCGACGCGCAGAAGCGAGTCACTATGACGGGCTTTTTCGCCATATGCATGGTGGTTGCGACCCAGTCGGGCTGTAAAACCCTACCACCCCGCTCTCGCCATTGCCTCGTTCGTTATTCAGCAGGGTGCACCACGTGCAGGTGAGGTTGGCTTGGGTGTCTGAAGTCTTAAGATGTTATTCGACACCCCTTACACCCCAAAAAGCAACACCAGTGGAGTCGCAAGTGCGTTGCCAGCCTGTGTTGGGGTATGGGGGGAAGGGAAAAGAGGAGAGGGAAGGTGAGGAGATATGGGCCTCCGGTGTTATCACTGACCGAACGAAACGCAACAATACAAGAAATGTTACTTCATGTCGGTTTTCTGTGAGAGGGTGGTACTGCTCCGGGCGAGCTGACCCGTTCATACTGAAGCCAGTAATAACTTCAGTGTGTTTCTACCACCTACAAAATTCCTACACGTTATATTCTTATTATATGTAAAAATTTAAATTATTCATCGTTTTCTTCATTCACAGCTTGAAAAGGAAATAACTATTGAAAAAAGTAGGTACAATTAGGAAAATACTTATCAATTATTAAACACGATCGCTCAGCAACATCGCATAGTTAAATGCACCCCAATGGGATAATTTTATTTATAAAGGGGTGTGAATATTTATAATCATGTTTGACATTATATGTACTTAACAATCAGCGCCACCTGTCGCATTTAACTTGCTTTACGACCCTCTATATGAGTTGGTACTGAGTATGGGTTATTAAGAATAGTACCTGGGCGACCTAGCCTAGCTTGGTTATTTAAAAAACGTTTTTAAATTAAAATAAATGTTAGCTTAGGTTTGTCTCATAAAATTAACATTTTTATACAAACAAAAAATAAAAAAAACATGGCTCTTCTGCTGTCACTCGGATTCAAACTGGGGTTACACGGATTTCCATCTGAGCTATTGTTGTTTTGACAGCCGCGACGAAATTTTCCTTTATATTCTAGCTATATTTTTTATTTGTCTAAAATCTCAGTAAAAAATGTATTCTATGAACAATATCTAGATCGATTTATCGTCCCCGAAACTACCTATATACTTAGTTTCACGAAAATAGAAGACGCCGTTTCCGAAATCCTGAGTATATACAAATATAATTTTTTTTAATTTTTTTATATTTTATTTGCTCGTTTAAAGGTATTAGATTTTTAGAGCCGTGCTGAAACTATTACTGGTTTCAGCATGAATGTGTCGGCTCGCCCGGGGTAGTACCAACCCCACAGATACACCTACGTGACATAAACAATACTTTTTTTTATATTGGGTTCCAATATTAGTAAAGACAGTAGAATTTTATAAAGCATCACATAAGCACAATGCAATTCAAATAACAATTATTATTAATGAGATATGTAAATACTTATGCATTGTCTAATGTCATGCCAACCCGCAAGACTCTATGAAAACTCTACCCTCTACACAAAAAGAGATACTATGACTGACTTATCACCATATGTGTGGCTACTTACTTAGCTTACTTAGCAACTCCCATATCAATTGATCTAAACGCGGCACACCTAAACTTGCCACTATTGTATGATAGTCTTGTGAGACACTACAGTATATGAACATATAAATAATTGACTGTATTTACTTAGACATAGTGCAAACACTCTGTCGATGATGAATCAAAGAAATTTGTAACATCGGTTACAAGAACCCCATTACATGGTCATGAGCCCTTCCTAGAGGACGGTATGGGCGTAATCACCACGCCAGCCCATAACGCATTGGCGATTAAAAACTCTGAGATATTTATATTCCTATGTTTTTCCAGATAATGTAATACCTAATACCTATGGAACATTTCTCTGGTTCAAGTTTCCCCACGATGTCTTCCTTCACCATAGTGTGATAGTCTTACCAATTTAAATTAGTAATTTACGCGAATTATAAAAAAATTGATAGTGCATACAGGGGTTCGAACTTGCTAACCATTCGACCTATAAAACCACTCGGCCATTATGTAGGTAATAGAGTCACGCTGAAGCTATTACTGACTTCAGCATGAATGGGTCGGCTCGTTCGGGGTAGTACCACCCGACCCACAGATAACTGACGTGAACTAAGAGTGCTTGCATTGTTGCGTTTCGTTCGGTCAGTGAGAGCGCCTGAGACCCACCTCCTATTCCTTTCCCTTTCCTACCTCCCCCTAGCCACTCCTTCTTTGCCACCAACACAAGCTGGCAACGCATTCGCGACCCCCCAGGTTTGCAAGTGTCCATGGACGGCGGTGATCACTTACCATCAAGTGACCCATCTGTTCGTTTGGCTCCTATGATATAATAAAAAAAAAATAGAAAAAAGAAGTATATTAACAGATAACAATGGAAAAAAAAAACATTTATCTGTTTAAAATTTCTGTTCATTGCTTCATGTTTCTGTGGTGGATAGATAAGATAATGTACACATTAATCATCTCAGTGAATAACTCTTAGACTAGATTATTAGAAACACTGTCTGATAACGTGAGAATTCGTTCACATCCATAAATGTTACTAGCTTCTGCCCGCGACTTCGTCCGCGTGGAATAATTATTTTAGGTAAGTAACACGCAGGGTACTCACAAAAAGAAAAAAAAAAATGATTTTGAAACATTCCTCATTGGTGCTCTACTCCTATTGGTCTTAGTGTGATAGCCTTAAATAATTTTTCAAATCGGACCAGTAGTTCTGAAATTAGCGCGTTTAAACAAACTCTTCATGATATTAGTATAGATATAACAGGCAACAGTCCGAAGAATAATATAAAAAAAAATAAGAAAGAGCATATTATACTGAAACCCTACAACGCTTTATCACATTCATACAACTTACACTATTAATAACTAGCACCTGCCCGCGACTTTCGTCTAGTAATAGTCAGTTTGAGCTAAGTTTAACACACAACGGAAGCTCTCAAAAGGAAAAGTATCCCAAATTTGAAACATTTTTTTATTCATTTGTACTCTGCTCCTATTGGTCTTAGCGTAATGATATATAGTCGATAAACTTCGTCGATAAATTAGCTATATAACACTAAAATAATTTTTAAAATCGGACCCGTAGCTCCTGAGATTACCCCCTACAAAGTCATACAACAAGAGGGCCACCATCTTGTTAGAACATTGAAATAATCTATCACTTGTACTCGACAAAGGCAGTAATCATTTGCATATAGTAAAAAATTTTCTTACTTTACTGACTCTGATCGTATGTTCGTATATTTACCTTCGTATATTTACCTCTTTATAATATTTGTATAGATTTTAAAAAATTAAATTATATAACATTACATTTTTTTGGTAGTATATAGGTAGTTGGTTGATATCTTCGATGAGGAGAATTTCGCTTGCTTCCGCCAACCGACCAGAAGTCAGGATTGCCCCGAAATGGTTCATGAGAGCCTCATCCACGATTAACCTTGTACGTTTATCATGCTCTCTGAAACCATTCACCAATATGGACGCCATGGTACGCGCACGCTTTTCTGCTTTTTTGCCGTGTGCCTGCACCAGTTTCTTCTGTAGGTCATTTGCCGCTTCGGTTGTGGTAGTCGCTACAGCGTCCCCTTCCACATCGAAGTTTCTAATCAACCACGTAGTCTTTCCACAGCCGGGGACCCCGGTCTTCCATCTGATCTTAGGTGTTGTTTTAGTGCTTTCCACCACTGCTGGATTTAGAACCCTCGAGGTAGTTTCGAGTATTTTTCCTCCAACATTAAATATTAACACTTGAAAAGGATAGTTCTGGCTTGAGTATTATATAGTCGAGAGTTTAATACAAAAACAATTTCTTCTTCACAACAGATATTGAGAATATGCCGTCTTACTTCCACATTTTATCTAAGTGTGTCATTACAATATTACCATAATACGTATATGTGCATTATTTTGCCATTTGTTTTGTCAAAATATCATATAGGTAACGTATCTATGTATTACAATATAATTGGTTAGAATATTATTATACGAGTGTAAAATGATCATTTAGTTATCCTTGTTTATAGTATATAGATTTTATATACAAAATATGGAAACTATTCCCAACTGATCCAAGTCTGAAATAAAAAGCCGGTCACAATGACTTCTTTTTTAGATTGTAAATCTCTCGAGTGCCTCCGTTTTAGTATGTGTGTGCACTGTACTTACCATCAAGCATAGTGTACTAATTTTATCATGGTGCAACTAATAAAAGCAGGGGCGTAGTTACCGCCGTATCAATTATACGTGACCCCCCATCTACTGGGGCCCTGATGTATGTTAGCAAATTCTTAAAATATTACTCACAATTTAGATTTTGAACAATGGCAAATTGATTAACTTTGTCAAATACCTGGTCGATTAATGGTGGTTCTAATCTTTGCCAGTAGAACTTTTGATGAAGGAACATATCGTGATGAAAACATAGCATGATGATATTACCCACTTGGATAACTACCAACCTCAAGTTGAAAATCTATCGCAAACTAGCAACAAGCCTTCTAACAGCTGTAGGTACTTGAGAGCCAGTCCCTCTTTAGAATTAGCATCCGTTTAGCATTAGGCTGTGGTGGTAGGAACAGATTTGTCAATAAATGTGTCAATAAAATAAATGTGGTTTCGGCCATGCTGCATTTTGGGGTGTAAGGGGTGTCGAGTAACATCCTAAGACTTGAGACACCCAAGCCAACCTCACCTGCACGTGGTGCACCCTGCTGAATAACGAACGAGGCAATGGCGATAGCGGGGTGGTAGGGTTTTACAGCCCGACTGGGTCGCAACCATCATGTATATGGCGAAAAAGCCCGTCATAGTGACTCGCTTCTGCGCGTCGCGTTTCGGGATCAGCCTGTGCATATCCAGTACCAGGTGACTTTCGTCATTATGGCCGGCATGACAGCGGCGACCGACGATGGATGATCTGTCTCTCGGTGGTCGCCACTGTTTTTGGATTGTACTATGCTTACCATCAGGTATAGTGCAGTCACTTTGTCGTGCTACAATAAAAAAAAAAAAAAAAAAAAAAAAAATGCTCGGCAGCGAAAAGGCATGTAGAGCGATTGTCTCCTTCTGTAAGGACGTCATCTCACAGAAGGAGGCGGCGGAGAAGGTTCGTGATGATGATTCTCTGAGCGGCTCTCTCCGTCAACAGAGGATCACATGGAGGAGGATGCGGCGGTTTGCCCACCTTCTCCCGTCACCGTAGCCAGACCTGAAGGGGTGGGCTGGATGGCCCATCTCTTCATTGCACAGGTCCGGCGGACGAGGGGAGGTACCAGGTGTATACCCAGTCTGTCTCCCTATTAGGAAAGAAGGTGACCGCCGGCGAACCGTTGGGGCGTCTATCCAAGGGGACTAGCATATTTCGATCCCTTACCGACCCAACAATACGGTCTGACGGTATACCGTGGGGTTTTAGTCCGTGCGAGTCGGACATAACCCACTCTCTCCCCCGATGGGGTGGTGTATCCATAAGAGATTTCTCCACGTTGATAAAAAAAATATCGTTGTCAAACGCTAAAACCTATAGAGTATATATAAGTCTCATTGATAATGGATCCCTGATAAAAACACAATTAAAATAAATAATTAAGTTGTAGTAACTCCCAAATTCATCATCATAGGAATTTATATATTTATCACGTGATTTAAATAGCACTCTCGCGGCGCTTTCATTGGTGAATAACGAAACCTATCGTACAGAGACTTCCTCGGACGTACTTTCCATAAGTGTACCTATCTATCGGTGACCACAATTTTATACACCATATTTACGTTCGGAAAGAGGTCTATGGCTTTGCAGTGGGTCATTTATAGTCTGATAATGATGCCACGTTTAGCGCATTCCTTGAAGCAAAGGTGTCTCAAATTACAAATCGTACAAAGCAGGATAACAATAAGACCCCCCACCATTTAAACTAGCTACGTCCCTGTAAAAAAGTAATAAAATTAAGTGCTGTTAGCCGATATTAGTCGCTAAATTAGTTACAGACTCCCCGCTAATAAAATGGGTGATTATGCCGGCGTTATGACAAGTGCTTTAATACGACATATGGGCCCGCAATAAACCCTCGACCCTAGCTACAAAGACCCTAATGTCGTCATTTCTGTGCCCTATATTCATTATATAACCACTCGTAAACAAATTTCAATTAAACTCTCTCTTATAGATTTAAGTCTTTCAGGAATTCGATATCTTAATTCTACCCTCCCAATACATTCTTGATAATTTAATCTATGTCCGCAAAAACTTTGAGAAGCTACTGTTAGTAAAAGACGGACATAATTTAAACACTAGAAACTGTGACAAATTGGTCGTCCCATGTTTCAGGCTTAGTAAAATCAGTAACAGTTCTTTAGGTAACAGTGTTAGGTTTTACAACAAAGTCCCAAAGCATATTGATTGTTCGAACTGTAAAATAAAGCTTGTCAAGTGGGTATTGTTGTCAAAAGGCTATTATAGAGTGGTGATGTCTGGTATTGACTTCTCTCTGTGCATCCGCTGAAACCGATTAATCATGTGTTTTAGATAAATATATGTTAAAAAGATAAAACCGATCGAGTTTCTTGCCAGTTCTTGAGTGAGTTGTTTGTCAAAACCGGTGGTAGATTTGACGGTCATAAGCGCCTTCTTGGGACCTAAATTCATTAAAACATTTTTATGTTGATTTGAATTTTATGTACGCGTGAAACAGCACAGAGCTCTTCTTCTCCTTCTTCTTGCTTTGGCTCCGCAGAAGCACTTGCCAGTGTCAATATTTTCTTTCAGTGGATAGTACAATAGTATTACAAGCGTCTTGTTATTATTTCAATATTCTAACAAGATGGTGGATTCCTTGTTAGAACCTTCCAGGGAGGTTTTGTGGCATCTCAGAATTTCATGCTCCGTGGTAATATTTTCCATTCAGTTCACTTTAGCACATTAAACTAAATATATTACGTAAAACACCACCAAATTTATAAAATATAGAGTCAAATAACACAAGATTATGAATAAAATATAAAATCCACTATATGACAGACTAAGATCCCGCCAAAAACTCGTACAGACCTCTTATCTTCCATCTCTTTCAACACTATAGATAATATATCGAAATATATCTTCTCAACAATAAACGAAAAAGTTTGTAACGATGAATGTTTACAAAAATGAACGGATTTTGATAAAATTTGACAGTAATATAGTAGAAACAACATATAGGCTATATAATTTAATTTGCCTAAATATAACCCGCAAGAGTTACCTTAGGTACTGATTGCAAAATAGAATCATTTGTACATTTTTTTTTATGGTTTATTGTATTGGTATGAAAATAAAATAATGTAATAACCTTTGTAGTTATATAATATAATTAGATTATATATTATTTTTAACCGACTTCGAAAAAGAAGGAGGTTATATGTTCGGGTGTATGTATTTTTTTTTTTTTTATGTATGTTAATCGATATCTCCGTCAATTGTGAACCGATTTTAATGATTCTTTTTTTGTTTGATTCGGCTATACTCCAAGGTGGTCCCATATAAATTTGAATAAAATATTCAACCCCTAAGAGGGTTAAATATCGTTTATTTGATTTTCACCCAGTTCGTGTCTACGTATTTTCGTGTACTTGAAACCGATTTCAATAATTTTATTTGAAAGTTGATAACTGGGAACGGTGTTCTTGAAATTAAAAAAAAAGTCCAACCATAAGGGTTGAAAATAAAGGGATGAATAAAGCTTATATGAATAAATGAACTTCCCCATAAGCTAATTTTAATGAAAACTTGGAATAACCTGTTGTAATGATAAGAATATCATTTAATCAATCCTGAGTTGATCATGAAAATGAAGAATGGAACTCCTCAACGGCTTACAGCAGCTATCTTGTGTTTGGGTACATATGACTCGTTTGACGAGGGCTTACATGTGGGGTTATGACTGTTGAGCCAATTTCCGTGAAACGGACATTAGGAAAGATGAGGTTCTGGAATTCGTTCACAATCAACCTAATTTGACCAGTTGGATCTAGTACGGTGTAATATCATGTTTGTTTGTCAAGTTATGAACTTATTTTATAATTAATTAGAACCAGATAAATATATTTATATACACTAAAAATGGAAAAATAAAAATTTTTACAAAAAAAAATTGAACCGACTTCGATATCAAAACGCATACGGCACTGAAAAGCGAAAAATAAATACATTATTAATTCAACCAAATAAAATAAAATATGAATATTTGCGCTACCTAATAATATATTGGAAGTCGGTGCCAACCTAAATTTCTAATTTGTTGTAGGTATAAAAAAATATATTACACTATACAAATAGACGCGAGAGTGGACCTAAACGTTCTATGTAGATGATATGAAATATTGTTGGCACCGATTTCAAATATATTATTAGGTAGCGCAAATATTCATATTTTATTTTATTTGGTTGAATTAATAATGTATTTATTTTTCGCTTTTCAGTGCCGTATGCGTTTTGATATCGAAGTCGGTTCAATTTTTTTTTGTAAAAATTTTTTTGGTCTATGTGTTATATGTTGTCTATGACTTCAGTGTAAAATATCATAGATTTGCTGGAACAAACAGGCAGGCTACAATAATATATTTTTTTGGTTAAAAATCGTTTATAAATTTAGCCATTAAGTAAAAGCCGTTATTTTGACTTTAAAAAAACGCATTTGAATTTTATTTATCTGTGTAATTCAATTTTACACAAGAGAAGCGTTTCCTGACGACACTAACAAACAAACTAAAATGTAGAATTAACTCAAATAAATTAACTTTATAATTAACTTTACTTTATCACTCATTTGAACTGATTTAAAAAGCCAACCGTTTAACTCGATTTGCAATGCGGTAAAGTTGCGGTGTCACTGTAAGCGGTGTAGTATATTTTTTTGTGCCAATTTTCTGAACTAAGTTCCTTGACATGACTTGTGATAGGAGTTGAATACTAGAAATAGTCACGTAAGGAAAAAGCGTTATGTTTCCACCATGCTTTTTTTTTAACGTAAGGAAATCCCTTGTGCATACCCACCCTCCCGGGGGAAAGGGTGGGTTATGTCCGACTCACACGGACTAAAACCCTACGGTGTACCGACCGACCGTAATGTTGGGCGGCAAGGGATCGTTCTAAGCTATTCCCGTTATATAGCCGCCCCAACGGTCCGCCCGGCGGAAGGTGGCCGCCGTGCTCCTACCTATAGAGAGGCAGCTGGGTACACACCAGCTGCCTCCCCTCGTCCGCCGGACCTGTGCAATGAGAGGATGAGCCCCCCGACTACATCCCCTTAGGTCCGGCTACGGTGGCAGGAGGAGTTGGGCGAAGCACCGCCTCCTCCTGCCGGTCCTCCGTTGGCGAAGACAGCCACTAAGGGGGTCCGCCTCGCGGGCCCTCTCCGCCGCCTCCTTTTGCGAGATGACTTCCTCGCAAAAGGAGGCCACTACTCGCCACGCCTGCTCGCTGCCAAGCATGGACGAAACCACGCTCGGCAGCGACAAATCCTCCCCCACCACCGCCGTCAGAGTGCATCCACCGCTCTACCGCCTCCTCCCACAACTCCTGCCTTTTGGCCTCTATTTCCCTGGGAGCCGGAGGCTCCCCACTACGTTTCCTCGCCGCCGTGAAATCGTATACGGCGGTGAGAACTCCTGCCTCCAGCTCCCAAGGAAAGGAGCCGGCGAGCGTGAAAGCCGCCACCGAGGAAACCGTCCGGTACGCCCGGATAGCTCTCAGCGCCACCGTGCGCTGCGCATTGCGAAGCGCGCGCACGTTCGTGGCACAGAGGGCGTCTGCCCAGACCGGTGCCTCGTAAGCGGCCATCGCCCGTACGACTCCCATATACAGTCGGCGGCACCTGGCCCCCGGCCCCCCAATATTCGGGAGCAATCGGCCGAGTGCCGCCACCGCCCTAGCAATTCGTGGCCCGAGCCCCGCGAAGTGGGGCTCGAACCGCCAGCGCCCGTCCAACGTGAGACCCAAGTACTTTATTTGGGTTCCCATCCTGATCCGGGCGCCCTCCACCATAATGTGGGCCCCAGGTGGTGGCCCCCGCCGAGGCCGATGGAAGACTATGGCCTCGGTCTTCTCGAGGGCCCAACCTCCTTATGCGCCTGACCACGAGGGTTGTTTCCCACCATGCTACTTTCTTCCATTCTGTGTGACTATGGCTTGCAGTAAAAGGTGACAGTAAGGAATCGTCACTTAAGGAAAAAGTATTACATCCTCACCGTGCAGCTGTCTTCCTCTCCCTATCTCTTTCTATTATAAACACCGGGTATGTGTGTAGGAGTATAATCTCAATGCTGAACGAGTAAAAATTTCATGAAAACTAATTGATATTTAGCATTCTTTTATACAATATAATACACTATCTTGTATTTAATTTTTAATAAATGAATATTCTCCGCAGTAATATTAAGTAAATTTTTTACATGATTTGTTATTATAATTAGTTTATCGTAGTCACATAAAAGTTACTTGAAAATGATCGCAAATACATTTTTTTTTGATTTTTGTCACCTAACATATTAATTAACATAATTTGCTATAAAAGATAATGTTAATCTACGTTTAGAATATCTCTTCAGTTAGTAACAGACAGTTTACAATAAAACTAGCGAGCTAGCGAACGCTATCCCGCTTTAAAAATAGAAAAAAACCTTTTTTTTATTGAAGCACGACATAGTGACTGCACTATGCCTGATGTTAAGCATAGAACAATCCAAAAACATCGGCAACCACCGAGAGACAGATTATCCATCGCCGGTCGCCGCTGTCATGCCGGCCATAATGACGAAAGTCACCCGGTACTGGATATGCACAGGCTGATCCCGAAACGCGACCCGCAGAAGCGAGTCACTATGACGGGCTTTTTCGCCATATACATGGTAGTTGCGACCCAGTCAGGCTGTAAAACCCCACCACCCCGCTTTCACCATTGCCTCATTCGTTATTCAGCAGGGTGCACCACGTGCAGGTAAGGTTAGTTTGAGTGTCTCAAATCTTAAGATATTACTCGACACCCCTTACACCCCACAAACCTTGACGAGTTTAACCTTCCTCATGTAACACTATATCCACTGGTGAAAACCATATGAAAACCCGTTCAGTCATTTCTGAGTTTATCGCGAACAGATAGACAGATGTGGTAGAGCACTTTGTTTTATCATATAAATACGTTTATAATAACTACATTTGTATATCGAAACGAGTTCTTTTGAATTTATAAAAATCTACGGACTGAATAATATTATAAATTAATAGGTTTTTTCTGAGGTTTTGCATACGACAGTACCTATCTGATCATCTCTCAAGAACAGTTATTTTCTCTGGGTTTCTTGTACTTCTTAGAATTTGTATGCAAAATTCCATGTTGTTTGGTTGAAGTGTGAAAGTGTCACAAGCAAATATATTTTCGCATTTATAATATCAAGGTTGATTTAACTCTGTTATTACATTACCTAGCAGATGTGAAACATCGAAATTGTTTTGTATAAGTTATAAGCATAAAAGAACAGATTACAACAGGAATCAGCTATGGCATAATGAACAGATAAATCATTAAATATAAAATAATGACTGTTTATTTATTTTATTACATAAATATTCATTTTTATTAAATACAAAAATTCAACTAGGTGCAGGCGCGATATGTTTGGCGGCATTTATCAAAGGACGCTAGGTTTCGGCGCGTGCCGCGTAATACAAGTAGAGTTAGTCGCCGACAAAACAGTTTGAATCTTATGTTTAGATAGATAGGGTTGCAAATGTTTTTGAGAATCTCCTTACTAGTGCAAAGTTCAAGGTTTGCGTCGCCACGCCAATAATCAGGTTTACCCTCCGCCTATATATGTTTTCATATATCCATCATACAATCCATACGTAATAATAATGTAAACATCATAACATAATATAGTATAATTAGAAAGATATATATAGTGTAATGTAATAGTGTAATTAGATTTGTTACATCGACCCAAATAGAACTACGATGTAACATAAAAGTAATAAGTAGAAAAAAGACAGTGTTTTTTTCTGGTAACAAGGTCTAAATCATTCATAGCTCAAAAAAAGCACTTAAACGAAAAAAATATGGGTGTGACTGTGTTATAAACACGGCCGTTTGTTGTACATATTCACGTCTCGTAACAATATTTTCTATACAAATGATTATTTTTATGTATGTATAAGAAGTACTCCAGGTTTCCATCTTTTGTTTATAACGGCAACTGTTCCATTTAACGAACTGCAGATGTACTGACACCGCCTTTAATCCGCTCAGCTGCATTCACTTTTTTACGTTGCCGGAACTGGTTGACTAGGTCATATGCTATTCTATTAATACTATTGTTATTCTATTGTTTTTGAGATGCTTTTTCCAACCCTATACGATTTCTGTATTTGGATTTGTCTTTTCGAGGCGTATAGACCGATATTATAATTTTTGATTTTATATTCACACCTTATTATTAACAGTTACCGTTTTACACTACTGTTTTATATATAATCGATAGACTTTGACAAGAGCAGACGATTGGAACTTGAATAAACATGGTAACTTCACCGAGTCTCAAACCCCAGCAGAATCACCTTAAAATGGCAACGTTTCCCCTTCCGTCGCGTGCGATATATTACAGTCCTGATTTAGCGTAATGAATTCTTTCATCTTTTAGCTGTCCAGCGGTTTAATTTAATTTTGGGTGAACAGAATAAATTCGAAACTGCATTGCCAAACTCTATCCCGCTATTTTATTATCATAAGGTTTTTTGGTTTGCTTTTGTATGGTAGCAAATTTAAAGACATATATATGCACGTCAAAAATGTTGTTTGTTGTTCAGTGTTCATGACATAAGCCCTATTTATTTTAAAATTCTTTCTTTTAACTATAAATACGTCTTTATTGTGGATTCGTGCTATAGCAAGTATCTAGTAATATTAGTTAGCCCGCTGACAGTGGGACCGCGCAGCGACTCCCGTGGGGCCTTTAAGCCAATTATCAGGCAGCAATTTGTTCGCACAAACAAAGGGTCTGAGGCCCTTAACAAATTAGATCCACGTGTAGGGTACCAGTCACTAAGGGACGGGCTGCAGTCGATATTAATTGTCGATTAAATTTTATATTATATTTTTGCAGTCACATTAATTTTTATGTCGCTTCTCTTTTAGTAACAAGTATATTTAAGAACATTATAAATAATACAAGTACATAAGTATATTTTTTAAATGTCCCGAAACAATAATCCTAACAGTATTATAAGTCTCTAACCCTTGAACCCTAAAAAAAACAAAGAATGAGCGAACATGGACAAAGGACTAACTTCAAAAAACTACCTTAAGATCGTTCAAATTTTTTCATTACTTTTATTTATAGAGGTGGGCAAAAAAAATTATATATTGGGTAAAAATGGTCTATCAATGGACATACACGAAAAATGGGGCGCCAACTTTATGTAGATATTGTAGGTTATATATTTTTGTAACTTTAAAAATAAATGTTAACAGAGTCATTGGGGCTTAAAATTAAAATAACTTATTAATAGTATAACTATATTGATATATTAATAAAAAATAGTATCTTAACTGCAATATTGGATATTAATTTGTATATATAATTTGTATTCTTGCCCGTTTGTGCAAAAATATGGTAAAGTTTTTGAGCGCTTCATGCGTTTTAAACACTGCTTTCTAATAGTTTGAGTGATATATATTTTACTAGCCTCTGTCCACCACTTCGTTCACGTTCCCAAAACGAAAAAACATCCCGATTTTAAAACATTTTTCATCTGTGCTCCGCTCCTATTGGTCTTAGCGTGATATATAGCCTATAACCATTCTCGATGAATGAGCTATATAACACTGAAAGAATTATTCAAATCGGATCAGTAGTTCCTGAGATTACCCCCTACAACGTCACAACATCACAACGTCACAAACTTTTTTTTTTCGAAATGTCTACGCTATTGACCCAGCAAGGTCTTAACAGCTTCACCGGACTACTAAGGCGAGCGCTTAAGGCACTCAGCCGATTTTATTATGGCAACCAGCTCAAGGGTGCACGGCACACCTCGGCTTGGCTGTTGCCTGTTGCATGCAAAATCGCGACATATCTTAGCTAACCTAGCTAACTATTCATATATGTATGAGTTGTTGAAACGTATATGTGTACCAAGCATACACGCCTCATCAACTCCTCCATATATTTATTATCGGAAAATTGAGAGTTTTTCAGTTCTATGAGGGGAAAAAAGTAAACCCTTCCGCTTTCATATGTAAGCGTGTAGGCGTGCACGTGTGTGGGGGTAATCGCGTAGTGTTGTAGCAGTGATGTATATTTGTGTGTCACCGTATCGCGCAAGCAATGCACTCAAGGGCTCCCTACCGAGGGATCGAACCTAGGCTTGAGCCGCTGCCGTGAGAGACCTAATCGGGTGTGCGGGAGCGAAATTAACCCCCAGACCACGGCGGCGTGATCTGTTGTTACGCGGGTGTGGGCGTGAGCACGCTCTGTTTCGAGGGACAGGCTTGTACTGATCGTTCGCTGACGTGATTAAATCAAGAGGGTCGGTAAAAATGCATCGCGGACGTCTTTTATAACGCGCAGCGTAAGGTACGGGTTCATAGTTTGCGGCGGATACCACTAACGGATTGGAATGATTCGCGGCTTTTTCAAAATAACTAATCGTAAGTGATTTTACGTACGCCCAGATAGAAGGGATCTCTAGGTCTCTATGGAGATCGACTCTCCGAATGTACCACGGAGCACCGGTCACTTTACGTAAAACACGATTTTGGAGAACCTGCAGCTTATAAAAGTTATCTTTGGACATATGCGCAAAAACAGGGCAGCTATATGTCATCACGGGACGTATACACGTCTTATACAAAGTGAGCTTGTGTCTGAGGGACATCTTGCTCTTATGACAAAGCAACGAATGGAGGCGACCCAAGACCATAGCGGCTTTGTATCGCACTCTGTCTATATGTGAATTGAAATTTAAATGTTTATCTAATGTGACACCGAGATATTTGACCTCTTCGACCCAAGGGATATCGATTCCGTATAGCCTGATGGGCTCAGATTTATTAGCGCGTTTCGTGGGATCGAAGAGTATTGCGGCACTCTTATCGGGATTAACTTCTATGCGCCATCGACGAAACCATTCAACGAGAGTATGAACGGCTTTTTCGATGCGCTTCCTAAGAAAGTCCGACCGCCAGCCGGAAGTGTAAATAACGGTATCGTCAGCGTAACAATCTACCCCGACCCCCGAGACCGAGGTAGGTCACTTATGAACAAATTGAAGAGCGTGGGCGCGAGTATGGAGCCCTGTGGCACACCTCCGCGTATCGGATGGGGCAGCGATAGTTCACCATCCACTCTGAAGCGGAATGTCCTATCAGTGAGATAATCGCGGATAATATGAATTAACCTATCGGGTACGCGAGATTTACATAATTTATGGATGAGCACTCCGTGCCAGACCTTATCGAAGGCCTTGGCGACATTTAAGAAGACTGCAATTGTGCGTTTCGGTTTACGTTTCGGATCGGCGTTAAATTTAGAGAAAATGTACTCCGTGAGGCGGTGTACTTGATTCATGCAAGAGTGTTCGGCTCCAAATCCGAACTGCTCAGGTGGTATTACTTTTAAATCTGTAATCGAGAGCGTCACAAACTCATAAATTTTACCTCTTTATAATATTAGTATAGATAACAATTGAGTGTAACATTTGTTAATTTTACTAGGTGGTAGAGCCACGTTAGAGTTATTACTAGTTTCAGCATGAATGGGTCGGCTACTCCGGGGTAGTACCACCCGACACACAGAAACACCGACGTGAAGTGACATTACTTGCAATGTTGCGTTTCGTTTGGTCAGTGAGAGCGCTAGAGGCCCACGTCCCTCCCTCTCCTTTCCCTCCATCCCCTTCCCTTTCCCCTTTTGCACCAACACAGGCTGGTAACGGACTTGCGACTCCTCCGGTGTTGCTGGTATTTATGGACGGTGGTGATCACTTAACATCAGGTGACCAACCAATCAGTTTAGCTCTTATGACATAAGAAAAACATTTCACTCTGTTAAAAATTAATCAGACTAGTAAGTTTCACTTCTATCTTGTTTGAACTTACAATGGACTGTATTATTTAATTTTATTAGTAATAATCCAAATTATTATAAAAAAGGCTCTGATAGAAGTTCAATTATTATTTAATCCGGTCATATATAGACTAAAATATTAGTACTCACAAATTAATTACCTTGTTATCGATATATATTTTCTTCCTTGCACATCTCTAAAAGCAAACGAGCACAGTGGGCAGGGAAGGGACAATCTGCACTGAAGTTTAGTAAAGAATCTATTTATCGTACCCTACACATATATCTTTTCTACTGTGATATAGTGCTTGGGATGTTGGATTTTTTTAAGAACATAAATTTGGACTCTACGATTTTATCCTGGATACCGATGTGTCCTATTACGGTTCTTTAGTTTCTTTTGAAGTGAAAACTTCTTTATGTGCGTTGAGCGATACTTTTGGCTGGAGATAAATTTATAATTTTGCGTCATGACATGTTCGTAAACGTGACTAATCGTATTGGGATTGCGCCAGACTAACTCGTAGTATAGCAGCATGTGTAGTTGTGTTGAGATTGTGCAGCCTAATATATACGTACACTAATATTATAAAGAGGTAAAATTTGTGAATTTGTGTTTGTGTGTAGGGGGTAATCTCAGAAACTACTGGTCCGATTTAAAAAATTCTTTCATTGTTATATAGGAAATTTATCGAGAAAGGTTATAAGGCTATATAACATCACGCTAAGCCCAATAGGAGCGAAGCACTAATGAAGAATGTTTCAAAATCGGGGTTTTTTCCTTTTGAGAGCTTCCGCTATGTGTTAGCGTTAGCCCAGAGGATCTGTTCCACGCGGACGAAGTCGCGGGCAGAGGTTATTTAATTACAAACTGTATAAGAATGTATAGTAAACCTATTGCTTTAAGTTCCAATAGACGCCCCGGGCAGTTAAAATGCACAGGCCCATGTGGTGGAGTTGCATTGTGCCGATGCGACTCCCACAGTTCGTCAGGAGCGGTCAACACCCACTCCCCTTAAGGGTTCAACCATCTTGACTCCTCAAGCTGTATTTGAGTCCCCTTAGGAGGAGACAACACTTGCCGGAGGAGCGGACGTAGTGTCGATTAGACCGTCTCTGGTCAAACTATCCTCAATAAATAAGCTATGCACTGAAAGAATTTTTCAAATCAAACCAGTAGTTACTAAGATTACCCCCTACAACGTCACAAACTTTACCTCTTCACAATATTAGTATAGATATAAAACAATTTCGATGTTTCACATCTGCCAGGCGTCCCGTGACGGCTCTTTTTTATTTTAATTAGTACAATACATGATTTTAGAAACGTTATTATTGGAACGATGCTCTACGAGTGCCCTCAGACAGTAAATGCAGTTGTCAACATCCGACCCATCACCGATCTGAACGTGACGATTCACTGTTCATGAAAGAGCACTGAAAGAAGTTTTTATTCTAAAACGGATACTTTACATTTAACACTATCAGCATGTGGTCATAACACGCAATAAACACCACATAAATAACTATATTTTAAGCTCGATGTACCCTATTTTAGTCGCCCTAAATAATCCACCCTTAATAATTGAATACAGCGCGCGAGTTAAATTGCGACTCCGAAATCGTATGTCACCAATCTTCTTACACCCCCTTAAAATATTTTGATGTGTCGATTTCCCACTCTATTTAATTAGTAATAAGAATCGTTTTAGATTATTATTGAACGAGAGAATTGCAATTTATTAGATTAGTGTAAATAATTTCCGTTTATTTTTATTTTTATAGTAATTTGTGATGATTAGTTAAAATTAGTGCTTTCGAATACTTTGAGGGGTGTTTGGACTACAGGTCTTGCATTTTTGTCTTACATTTTTTTTTGTGGTAACCAATCCTCTAGATCAAGGATTCCCAAAGTGTGCACCGCGACGCCCTGGTGCCCTATACAAAGAAGGGCGCCGTACAGTACTCCTGCTGAATTCCCAGCACATACCAGTCCATGTTGTGGATGTTTTATATATTGGCGTATCTGAATACCCTATTTCGACAAGGTAGTTAGTTTAGGGCGCCATGATTATCATTACCGAACTTGTAAATGCACCGCGGACTGAAAAAGTTTGAGAACCCCTGCTCTAGATTATTATTATTAATTTCATTATCGAGCTAATAATAGTGATAATTTTCATATTTAAACAAGATGGCGGCCCTCTTGTAAAAATGTTTCAAGGAGTTAATAAAATAAAAATAAAACTCCACTGTTTATCATAATAAATAATATGAGCAAACGCATGCGAAACCGCACGCATAGCATATATTCAAGAAGAGGGACTTCCTTTATTATATACAATACCATTTCAACGCTTCAACGAATACAAAGCTCAAGCAATCAACCTAATCTAATTTCATACCTCCCTTCTGTCATACAAGCGTATTGCCCGGTTTTATTTCCTAGCCAATAATTATCGCACTAGGGAGCAAAATCTATATAATCATGCAATAAAACACTTATTTATAAACTATACTCCCAATATAACCCGAGCACATTATAACCTGAAAATTTATTTGCATTTTTAAATTATGAAGGCTACTTGATACACGTTTTTTGAGCCTAAAATTGTATATCTTCTAAACTTAGTATATGTTCCAAGAAAAGTGTGGCTCTTTGTAACAACTTCCCATAAAATTGTCATGATATCTCAGAAAACATTCTCTGTATTATTGTATCTAATCCACTTGCTTTGTGCACAATAATCAAACTGTATTACGCAGAGTGATACCAATATTATGAAGTGTAGGATCAAATGAAACAATCTTATGAATAAGGAAACACTTCCGTCATGAAATTCATTTTATTGGTCTATGTTACCAGAATAGAAAATAACATTATAGTGTTATGTTATATATGTAACATACAATACACAGATTATTAATATTCGCATGTAATATATAAAAAGGCCAAATAATCTCTAATTGTACAACAAAAATTAACGAATCGAGGAGCGCCGACAAACGGGACTTATCAAATAAAAATGATAATTATCAATTATCGTAATAGGGTTTCGCGATGGATTCGGATTGCGACATTTGGCCGATGTTTGCTCAGCGCGATAACCGCCTAGTAAATCCCTCCGCGCATCTGCCATTCTTTCATTCGTTCGTCAATCCAACGCAGCTCGTTTCAACATGTTTAACACTCTGTCCCGTTGTTTATGGTTTGGATAAATACATTATTCGGTTATCGCCGTACAATTTTAAATGGTGTGATTATAAGGGGCCCTAATACATTCATTTATTGTTGTGCAGTTCAAACAATTAAGTACTGGAATACGAGGGACTGTTTAGGTTTCGTTCGCTAACAATTTATTTTTATAAATCTTTCTTCATCTTACTAATTTAACAATCAATCCTTATTATAACTCATTATTACTATCATTATTAAATGGGTTTATGTATTAAGGTAGAATAATCTAAAATTACAAGTTTTGAATAAAAAATAAAAGCCAGTTACTAGAGAGACCAATTTGCCACCAAAATATAACCTCTAATAAATTCTAAATTCCAGAAGCAGAATAATTAACAGCAGATTATAAATAACGATTATATTTTAATAAAGATGGAAGGACTATAAACCAAAGGCTATGGTGTTTTAACTGGGTTCTTGGAATATCCTGTAATGTATTTTGTGCTTTATTATCTTGTGCTATTTCACTCTATATTTTTTAATATTGGTGGTATTTTACGTAATATACTTTGATCATTGTGCACAAGTGAAATGGATGGAGAATAATACCTTGGAGCATGAATTCTAAAATGCCACAATGACTCCTTGGAAAGTTCTAACAAGACGACCGCAATCTTGTTGAAACATTGAAATTATACCAAGAAACTTGTAATAACACTACCTACTTGACAATGGGAATAATAATTTACTAAAACATGGGTTGCGTAAATAATAGTTGCTGGGCGACCGAGCCTAGCTCGGTTCTTTAAAAAATATTTTTAAATTAAAATAAATATTTAGGTTTGCCTTATAAAATTAACAATTTTTTACAAAAAAAAAAAAAATATTCTGCTGTCTCTCAGATTCTAACTGGGGTTCCACGGAATTTCGAAGCAACCGATTTTCGTCTGGGCTATTTTTATTTTGACAGCGCCGACGAAATTTACCACTATATTTTAGCTATATTTTTTCATTGCCTCAAAACTCAGTTAAAAAAAGTTTTCTATGAATAAAATCTAGTTATATCGTTTTATCGTCCCCAAAACTATCTACATACTAAGTTTCACGGAAACAGATGACACCGTTTCCGAGATCCTGAATATATACAAATATTCAAGAATTTCTTGTTTAAAAGTATTAGATAGATGTATAAGCGTAAATTGGCTATAACACCTGTTAACATAGCAGCCGATTTAAAGACGTTTTAAAATTATTTAAAAATAAATTAAAACTCGTAGCGTGGAGACGGTTGAACCTGCAAACAAGTCGTGCTTAAGGGGCGAAATTATATATCAATAATGATGTACTCTGTTGACCCTACGTGACTTTTACTATAGGACCCGGAATGACAGGATGTTTGTAATGACCGTGCTTGTTAAATAGGTTTTTAAATGGTACGGAATTATTCCTGATTGTGACTTTTAGACTTGTAGAACTAGCTGTGCCCGTACCTCCGTCCGTGTGGAACCTAGCGTAAAGAAACAGTAACTAATAAAATCATGTGAATATATTAAGTTCATTACTTATTTACTTTTCTCTCGTACTTTAGCAGTGATGCGTGTTTAAACAAACAGACAAATAGACACACAGATATTTCCAAAAAATATTCCAAGATTCCTGCCATATTTTTTTTACAAAAATCAAAAAAATACTTTCAATCATATACGTTAAATTTACATTTATATTATATGTATAAACTACTTATGCTGTTTTGTGCGGAATTTGCATACTTAATTCTGTTAATGGTAATTCAACTTTTTAACAATTAAACAATAATGAAGCCTAGCTTTTGTTTAACTAATTATTAAAAAGTTTAATTACCATTAACGGAATTAGGTAAGCAAATTCCACATAAAATACGATTCTTGCATAATCACCTCACTGGCATTCACAGTTCATCTATTCTCGGTAATGCTTAGTGTCCTTCGTAAATTGATAAGATGGATTAAATGTAAGACCGACATAATAAATAAAACCAGTAAAAAAAAAATTGTCATTCCAGGTTCACTAAGACTAAGTTTTTTAAGTAAGTTAGCTTTTATAACAAAGTCCCAAAGCACCTATAGTCCGGTGAAGCTGTTAAGACCTTGCTAGGTTAATAGCGTAGTCAGTTCGAGAAACAAAACCCAAAGCACATTACCGATTTGCCTGATAATTAAGCACCATGTCAAGCGGGTTTTAATATCTAAAGGCTATTGTAGCGTGCATCAATATGTGAGTAACGGTGACGTCTGGAAATGACGCTCCACTCTATGCATCCGACAAAACCAACGTTTGTAAAAATATGTATGATGCAGTAATAAACTAGATTGAGTTTCTTGCCAATACTTCTCGACGACTAGGTTGGTTTTCCGAACCAGTAGTAAATATGGCGTTCATACGCGCTTTCCTAGGGTCAAAACTAGGTAGTTTATACATATAAAAAAATGGAGTGTCTGTTATCTGTTCGGACTTATCCATGAAACGGCTAAACCGATTTTGATGTGACTTTTAATAAATGTCATATAAGTTCCTCCATAAGAACTAAGCAAGTGTAATGTAAATGTAACAAAGATGAATTAAAATCGCTAAAACTCGTTACAGTTTAAAAAAAGTAATCAAATCAAATTCAAAAATATTTTATTCAGTTGATACCACCACCGGTTCGGACACACAACCCACTCATCGAGAAGAACAAGAAACTCGATCTGGTTTATCGTTTCATGATACATATTTCTACAAACATAAATAACTTACATTCGTTTATGGTGGATGCACAGAGAGGGGCGTCATTTCCAGACGTCACCACAGTTCACACTCAATACATATATAACAAAATTAATCAGTTAAACTATTTATATATAACAAGCTAGATATTAATTAGGTAATTTCCATAATCCAGGTGCTCCTCATGCCCTCCTGGGTAAGACTCGAAGACCAAGGACAGCGTTCACGTCACAACAACTCTTGGAGCTGGAAAAACAGTTTCGAATGAACAAATACTTGTCGAGACCTAAAAGATTCGAAGTCGCCACAAGTTTAATGCTGACGGAAACACAGGTACGAAACTGGTAGTGAATATAAATATCTATACTAATATTATAAAGCTGAAAAGTTTGTTTGATTGAACACGTTAATCTCAGGAAGTACTACTCTGATCTGAAAAATTCTTACAGTGTTAGATAGCTCATTTATCGAGGAATCCTATAGATCATATATATCACAACTCTAAGACCAATGGGAGCGGAGCACCAATAAAGAATATTTCAAAATCAGGGTAAACGTATGTAAACGAAGTCGCGAGCGTTAGTAATAGCCCAGAGTAACTATTCTAAAGTCGCGGGCAGAAGCTAGTCATTTATATAACTAAAAATGAATAGCGGAATATATGAAAGCGTATCACTTTAAAACAGCTGCAACTGTTTGGCTATTCTTTTTGATGTGTTTGTAATTGTAGGATTGTAAAATTGTAAAATCATCGCCCAAAATGTACAAAAAAAAATTAAATCATAATATGTACTAGAAGAGACATTTGTGTTATAACTTGTACATAATAGCGTATTTGGAAAGTTATAATTATGAAAGCGCCATTTCTCAAATCATGATTCGTAAGAAAAAATAACTGCGTATAAGATTGTTTTATTAGTAACCGTATATATTTAAAAAAAATTTAAAAAAGGTAAAGAAATTGTGAAAAACTTATATTTTATTTATCTTACATAAATTAAAAATAAACTAAATACATACATTATAATGATAGTGATTTTGGGAAAGAAAGATATTAACTGATTTTTATTTTAGCAAAAACCTTTTTACATGACAACGTTGGAAAAAAGCACAAACATTATTTACTAGTGAACAGATTAATTATTAAAATAAATAAATAATTCAAACTCCTTTCACTTGTCGTCGTTTATATTCTGTGACCTTTCAACATATCGTCACTAAAAACAACCTGATTCTGACAGTTGTGAATAGGCGCGAAGCACCTGTCACGTTGAACGAACACCCGGATTTGGGCTTACAAATGTAACGGGTCCAGATTATGGGAGGGCCCGCCATAAATGTTATTGCTTGGGGCGGTTTTATGCGGGTTTAAAGATTAATACCGCGGCGGGGACGACAGATTTATGATATACGAGTGTGCAATCTAAGAAAATGTATACTCTGTGTCATATATCGCGTGTCGTAGGTAATCCAATTTAATCTCGCGATTTATCTAAACTGTAAACAATTTAATTAGAGGATTATTAAATACTTTCTTGCTAATCTATTTCATTATTTTATTACAAATTAGCTGTGGCCGCGACTCCGTCCACGTGGAACCTACTATAAAAAACAATAAATAGTATAATCACAAATTATTAATGTTTATTTTTACTGACATGTTATGTTAAAAATCATAGTGAGACGACATATTGATCAAGGTAGCGTTGTAACGGCTTTTTTATTAAAGAAGACGTTACTTAGTAGAAATTAATTATTAAATATTATAATGGACGTTACTTTATACTTCCGCTTGGAACCTGAAACTAGTAATAGGAAGAGCAAAACATTCGTAAGTAAAACAAAAAAGAAATAATTAAAAACGTGTCGTTGACAGTTGAACCTGTCATCGGTTGACACTGGTGGTATGTGTCTAACGGAAAAATATAAAAAATTATAATATTTTGTGATCAAGCAATTCGAGGCGGAAGGAGCAAAGCAACGTCCAATGATTCCTTTCCTATTCGTTCCACAATATACTTCCAACGAATCCTTTATAAAGTGAGTTTTTATTTGAAAAAACATGTAAAAGCATCACAATTTATTACTTTTTTGGGTTTAAAAATTACCTCTAGATAATTTACAATGGTTTACAGAAGGCATCGTATTGAATGTACTTATAACTCTTTATTTAAAAAGTTTTTGTATCTATTTAGCAAACCAGCTGTATCACGAAGACTATAACAAAAGATTTTCATTTTTCCTCAGGTCAAAATATGGTTCCAAAACCGTAGAATGAAGTGGAAGAGGTCGAAGAAAGCACAGCAAGACACGAAAATCAAAGACCAGTCGCATCAGAGTGAAGAGAAAACGAAAAAAGAAATATCGCCCTGTGAACCTGAGAAACAACAATTGGCGGCAGATTTGACACCTGTCAAACAACCCCCAATATTAGACAGGGACAGAATTATCGCGTTAGAGCGGGAGAGAGCGCTCGCTGCGGCGAACTTCAATTCCAATTTGGAAAACAATAGGCGCGGATTGGTTGTAATGTCCCAAGATGGAGGTCGACCGGGTATAGATATGTTCAGACCGTATGTAGTATGAAAGTGAATATATTTTTATTTGTTACTAGGTTTATCATATTGTATACTAAAGAATTAATTGATAACTGTAATCTAGACAATGATACGATCTCAGAGAATAGAGGGTGAGCCTATCTTTTTAATAATATTACAGGGGTAATTCATTCAAGTTAGGTGAACAAATGTACTTACATTTTGATACATGAACATAAAATATATCAAATATGTATTGCTAGAATTATAAAAATTTCCAAATCTTACCACCGAAATAAACTCTGAATAGTTGAAGGTTATTTTCTTTGCAGAAGCTTTACTTGGTGACATTAACTAGGGTTGCCAACTTAAAAAAAGAAAACAATAAATGTATTACTTTCATCTGTTATAAAGAGTTATGAGGTTAAGTATAAAGTCTATTAAAGCAGTCTCTATATATTAGCATATAACCTTTTTATTCTCTAATTACATGGGCCTTAGGAATGAAATGACGTGACGAATCATAGCTTGTTAATAACCAGAGAGTATTTTCTACTGCCTTACAAGCCTCAATTATTTGTGAGTCTGTCACTGAAGACCTATTAATGTGTTTCAGGTATTTAAACCAGACTAATTTATAGACTTATCATGTTAGTTTTCAGATAAGTATTCACTCACAGACGGGCTTATGCTCAGGCACTGACTAATATGTAATTCAATAAAACAATCAAAGTTACTTTATTGGCGTGAAAACTTCTTATAAATCGATGAACGCCGGCTGCACGCACGAAAAAGCATAACTCATTGTCACGTTACGCTTGAGCCGAGCGTGCAAGCGAGAGCGTGAAACAAGAGACAAAGAGGCGCGATCGGCTTAAGCATTCGGCTTGTGACATATCTATCTCTTTTCAACTCCATGCGTTTTTTCTTATGACGTTAACACCTTTTTTTAAGAGGGGAAAATCAGTTATGGATACACCTCGCACTGCCGGGGGACAGTGCCAGGGTTATGTGAGACTCCTACTCTCTAAAAACCTCGCTGCCGCCTTTTTTGCGTAATTGGATGAATCACCTAAAACAGTCGTCCGTAAACCGACTTTACAGTAAACCAATTTGTTTTTTATTATTGCCCACCTTAAAAAGTATACTTAATTTTAATACCTATATTCCAGCTGGGCAGATAAATTTTCTTGCATAAATTGCAATAATTTTATATATTCATAAATTAGTTTTCACTATGCAAGTTCATAAGTGCTCAAGTATTCATTATATAATTCCTATTTCGCCGTCGGTGGATATTAGTAATTAAACTCCCTATCGCATCTATATTCTAGTACCAGTTGGATTCTTAAAACGAGTGAAGTTAATATAAGCACTCCATACTTACAGTTCATACAGAACTTACTGCAAATATACAGTTTTTACTAAAAACCTAGTCCTTTATCTATTCCTACGTAATTATAATTAGTAAGTTATTTTTTATTGTTTTTGTGAATATTTTATTGTACTTATTTAGAGATAAATACTTTAGTTTTTTTATTCTGATCATGATTTTTGATCTACAACTGTGATCGGAGTAATTAATATGTATATTTTTAAATAACGAGTACCAGTGCCGCTGCATGAATTTAGTAAGCAATACGTTATACAGTTAAATTAAGATTAAACATTTGCAATAATGACATCATCTAAAAAAAATAAATATAAAAATAAAATAAATAAATAATTATAGTTTCCATAGTCGTATTATATAACAATCACTACATCAGTTGGTATTGTGGCTAAATTTATCATTGAAATGAAAAAAAATCATCAAATATAATTATTATTTATCTAGAATCAATATTTAAAAGTGTTTTGTTATTTTCGATAATTCAGACATGTAGAGAACTATAAATGCATTCAGTCCTTTCAGAATATGCCAAATCCAATTTTAATCGCACATATAAGATATTTAATTGGAGGTGGTAGAGCCACGCTGAAGCTGTTACTAGTTTCAGTATGAATGGGTTGGTTCGTCCGGGGTACTACCACCCTCTCACAGAAAACCGACGTGAAGTAACAGTGCTTGCATAGTTGTGTTTCGTTCGGCCAGAGAGAGCGCCGGAGACCCATCTCCCCTCCCCTCTCCTCTCCCTTCCCCTCTCCTCTCCCTTCCACTCTCCTCTCCCTTCCCCTCTCCTCTAACCCCTCTCCCTTTCTTTCCATTCCCCCAAACACAAGCTGGCAACGCCCTTGCGACTCCTTTGTGGTTGCTAGTGTCTATGAACGGCGGTAATCGCTAACAACAGGTAACCCGCATGTTCGTTTGCTTCCTATATGATATAAAAAAAAATTAAAGAATTTCAGTCTTTATTCACCATGAACGAAGTTAAATTTTTACCGTTCATAAGTTTTTAAATTCATTTGCACATGCCTAAAAAAACTTTAAATCTTTATGAACGGCTAAAATTAGATTTGGCTCATTTTGAACTATAACAACTCAATTAATTTTTAAGTAATATTTTACTGGCAACACTGACCAAAATGTCAAATATGTAATTTTAATTATTTTTATGAAAACCAAAAGACATCTTACGTACAGTATTATTATTTTTAAGGAAAAACAATTGTATAATATAGTTTGTAACCGTAAAAAATTACTGAAATAAAGCCTGATCAAAATTCACTACTAATTTTGAGGGCAGTTCGTAAGTTGTATAATTTTAAACCATCATGGCGTCGTGGTGTTGCGTCATTTCGTATTTCCTATCAAGTTTTAATTTTAATAAATAAGCGTATTTATAAACAATTGATGTAATATCAATTTATATATTTAAAAAAATCCTAGAATTTTATTTTTTAATATTCCTCTGTATATTTCGATTTTTGTTTTAATTTCGAAAATATAAGTTCATTGTAAAAAGTACCTAAGCGAGAGAACGTACATAAAATATAATTAAGTATACCATTAGATAAGTAATGTATAGTTTAATAATATTATTGATAACTTAATAAAATATTATGTTGACAATTATAATAATTTTATTCAAAACTCCATTTATTATTTCCTACATTTGTGGTAAGACTTAACTGTATCAGTGAATTATCACTTGGAATTCGCAAATAACCTTTAAATAATACTAGCAAGTCTGGTGGAGGTTATCTGGCCCTGATAATAAAAAAAATCATAGATATAGACCGCAGCATCACCTACCGGGTCCAATCTAAACCATTCTGGAATTCATTAGAATTAACGCAATAAAATTCATCAAAATTGGTCGAACTGCTTAGGAGGAGTTCAGTTACATACACACGGACAAAAGGTATGTTTAAAGATAAAAATGTAGGTGGTAGAGCCACGCTGAAGCTATTAGGTTATAAGCTATGAGGTTTTAGCATGAATGGGCCAGCTCACCCAGGCTAGTACCGATCCGCAGAAAACCGACGTGAAGTAACAGTGCTTGCATTGTTGCGTTTCGTTCGATCAGAGAGAGCGCTGGAGGTCCACCTCCCCCTTTCGCTTCTCCACCAACCCCAGCTGGCAACGACCTTGCAACTCCATTAGTGTTGCAAATGTCTATGGACGACGGTGATCACTTAACATCAGATGACCCGTCTGTTTGTTTGCCTCCTATGACATAAAAAAAAAAAACAAAAATAATAATAATAATGTACATGAGTTAATGGTATCCGCCGCAAGTGATGAGTACCGAACGCCTGGTATTATAAAAGACGCCCGTGAAATATTTTGACCGATCCTCTCGATGATAGAACGGCAGCGAACGATCAATATCAGCCTGTCTCTCCAAACAGAGCATGTTCACGCCCACGCCCACTTAACAATAGATCACGCCGCCGTGGTCTGGGGGTAAATTTCGCTCCCGCACACTTGATTAGACCACCCTCGGCAGTAGCTCAAGCCTAGGTCTGTTCCCTCTGTATAGAGTCTTTGAATGCGCTGCTCGCACGAGTACAGTGACCCAAAATCTTTCATTATTGCAACAACATTACACATATCACCTCCACACAAGTGCACGCACACATGCTTTCACATGAAAGTTGAAAGGTTTTATTTCTTCCCTTATTGAACTTAATTAGTTCAGACAAAAAAATTATCCAAAACAAAATACATAATATAAGAGTTATTGTACGCTTGGTACACATATATGTTTCAATAAATCATATAAGTATGAATATGTAGCTTAGCTTAGGTTAGCCCAATTGGTTCGCGAATTGCATAAACTAGGTAACAGCTCAAGCCGAGTTGTGCTGTGCACTCTTGAGCTAGTTGCCCAAATAAAATCGGCTGAGTGCCGCAAGCGCTCACCTTAGTAGTCCGGTGAAGCTGTTAAGACGTTGCTAGGTCAATAATGTAGTCAGTTCGAAAAAAAAAGTATTTTGGGGCGTGTTCATTGTAAGATTACGATAAAATCAAACACTGACTTTGCAACCGAAACTTTTAATATCCACTTCCTTTTGTCGAGGAAAAATTTGTATAAATCTGACATTGAATATGTCGCGGTTTTCAAAAAGGCCAGAGACAATTTTTATGGCCAGCACGCTACAAGTATTCAAACAGACATTTTTAAAAATTATTAAAATTTATTTTATGACTTATTCCAAAATATATACCTGCAACGTATATTTAAAATGTACAGACACTTTATGTTTACATTCTTATTATATATATGTATAGATACAGATATTATGAACGGCAAAGTTTAAGAGGTCGGAAGAGTGTTTGTGAGAAAGCAAAAACTATTTAACAGATTTTGCAAACATCATAAAGCATATCTACACCACAAAAGTTTCATTCATCACTAGCTTCTGCAGGCGACTTCGTTCGCGTGGAATAGTTACTTTGGGTTAATTAACACGAAGCGAAAAACTCAAAAGGAAAGAACCCCTATTTTAAAATATTCTTTATTGATGCTCCGCTCCTATTAGTCCTAGCATGATGATATATACCCTATAACCTTCCTCGATAAATAAGCTATATAACACAGGTTCTTTTTTTTTTTCAAATCGGACCAGTAGTTCCTGAGAGTACCTCTTACAACGTCACAAACTCACAAACTTTACCACTTTATAATGTTAGTAGGATAGATTACCTGTAAGAGACGCCGGATGATAGGCCTCGTAGATGGGCTTAAACAAGACATTTTTACATTTTACATTACATTTTTGTAAAAACAAATGTTTCCAGTCTCTAGGAATAAACTACATTCCAACTTCTTCTTCTTCTTCTTCTTCTTCTTCTTCCTAGCGTTTTCCCAGCTTGGTACCGGAGTCCGCTTTCCTAATAAACTTCCTCCACTTTGCCCGATATTCGGCATCCTTTTGTGTGAGGTTATTATCCCTTAAGTCCGCCTTCACCACGTCCAACCAGCGTTTTTTGGGTCTGCCGCGAGACCTTGGGCCTTGTAAAAATGACAGGTTTGTAATATTACAAGAAGCAACTGCCGTCTGACCTTCAAAACCCTGAGGTGGATCACATTTGCCAGAGCCTCGTTTGTTGTCTAGCAAGGTGCACCACGAGCAGGTGAGATTGACTTAGGTCCGTGAGGTGTTGATTGAACCCCTTATGCCCCAAACTACATCCAATTACTTTTACAAATGTCTGTCTGCTTGTTTGAACATGCATCAATGCTAAAGTACTGCGTTCAGGATAAAACTTATTCAAGAAAATCAAAAAGCGATATTTTTAGAAATGTATGTCGGTCTGTTTTTATGAATACGCACTGAACACGCGTTCACGATAAAATCTAACCAAGAAAGCATATCCTCAAATAACGTTTAGTCCTTGTTTCATTAAAATCGGTTCACTTTATCAAAAGTTATTGCAATTTTAATGACGACGCGACTTAAGTACCTACGAAAGAATATCTATTATATCTATCTATCTAATACTTTTAAACGAGCAATTCTTGTATATTTTTATATTTGTATATATTCAGGATCTCGGAAACGGCGTCATCTATTTCCGTGAAACTTAGTATGTAGGTAGTTTCGGGGACGATAAATCGATCTAGCTAGATTTCATTCATAAAAAACTAGAATGTAAAGTTAAATATAAAGCTAGAAAATAAAGATAAATTTCGCCGATACTGTCAAAACAAAAATATCTCAGAAGGAAATCGGTTGCTTCGATAATCCCTCTAACCCCAGTACGAAACCGAGTGACAGCAAAAGAGATATCTTTTTTAAATATTTTCCCTTTTTTATTAAAAATGCTAATTTTGTGAGGCAAACCTAACATTTTTTTTTAATTTAAAAATGTTTTTTAAAGAACCGAACTAGACTCGGTCGCCTCGTACTTTAAACTTAATACATTCAGATCACTTTATTAGTTTACTGTTCTGTAAATAAGGGTTCACACGAAAGAAGTCGCAAGCATAGCTAGTTAGGTAATAAGATAGGATACACTGTAGTACATACACAAAATTATAGCATACATTAATATGTCTGTCATAATGTTTGGAGAAGTCCTAAGTTAGGCTAAACGGCACAAAAGACGGCGGTAACAGATCACTTAGGACACTAAATTAAGTGGGAGGCGACGGGATCTAGTACGGTGACAATGATTCTTATAAGAGTATAGGTCGTTTTGTAGACAGATTCGACGTTAAATTTCTTTATTTCTAAAACTTATGGGTTCGCGTCAACGATGACCTTGACATGTTCGTAACATATTGCGCTTGTGCCAGACATCGTATATATTCGACGGCATATCCATGTTTGAATTTTTAACGGTAAAATCTTGTGATTTCGAATCACAGACTGTCACCGATAACGTCTACATGTTTGTGACGTATTGCGCTTGCATATAAACAACAAAGTATACGTATATATATGTACGTATGTTTTCTTAAGACAAAAAGCAATCCTACGCGGCTACCGGAGATCACAAACATATAATATCAAATCATATCATATATAATATCATAGCGTATTACCAATGCATTACAAAGCCTATCGGTTAGTTATATAATAACAAATATATGTCATATATCTTCTTTTTATTAAAAGCGTGTTTGATATAAAAACAGGATGTGTCTTAAACACACACGATAGAAGTGAATTTTTTGTACTACAGGAAAACATTTTTATTGAAGAAATACAACAAGAAGATAACGTCACGCGTTGTTCCCAGGCGTTGCCTCACTTCGGTGATTAGACGAGAATCGATGTTTTCAACACTCCACTCGACACAGTGTTAACAACACTTTTCGTCGCACAAAAATATTGCTGATCACAATTCTAAATTCTCATATAAATTTTCACTTGAAAAATATTTACAACACTAAGATATAACCACACGATTGCCTAATTTAAAGATCGTCTCTGTCACCCGCCCATAACAGGATTATCTACAAATCTTCATAATTAATTGCCACCCTACAAAATTTTCCTCGAGTACCCTACTCTGGTGTAAGTCGAAATACAAAAAGTAGCTCATTCCACATTCCTCTCTCGTTTGTTAGAGCGAGACGACACGTTGTCCCCGTCTCTATTTGTTACTTCTGTTTCGATTACGGAGCCGTATTTATAGTCTTGTCATTGTGAAATTTTTCATTAATAGATATATACGCAGCTCCGCACGCGTTCTTTTTAAATTATATTAAGGAAATGTCAAATTGTAAGAACATGTACAATTATAGAAATGCTCTTTTAAAAAGAATTGTAATTACGACACACAAGCCACCTACAGTAACATGCAACGTGCAACATACATTAGATATATAAATACTAAGAGTGTGTCAAATGGGGTTTATCATCAGCAACATATTTAGAGCTTTGACCAAATAACTACCTCAGTGGTCACTTACACTGTATAAGAAACTAATGAAGCAATGACTTAAAAATATTATTATAAACATGTTATTGCCAAAATATTTAAGTTTTTGTGACTATACAAAGAATAAAAGCTTGTCTGTTCCGCAAAAAATTATATTATGGAACTCTTAACATCATACATTTGTGGTCTAAGATCTTATTAGAAAGACCTCTTCTATCTTCAAATTTACTAGTAATTATAATGTTGATTTGTAAACAAATAAGGTGATAATCATTTCTCTGATTAAAAATACAGAGTTGTAGTCTTAAAATCTTGCTAAATTTCATGCGGACTAAGCCGAAGTTAACGGCTAGTCTAAATTAGAGTAGCCTATGCCACCCGTTGTAATATTAGCTTTCTGATAGTGAAAATCTCATCAAAATCGGTCCTGCGGTTTTGGAGATTGCCCGGAACAGACAGACAAAAAAGATTAATTGCACTTTTGTTATTAGTAATCGAACAAATCTCCAATTCTTGAATTTTCAAATTACACCATAGGTATGCGAGCTCAGTGCGGCAAGAGAGATTGCGCACAGTCGCTGGCGCATGGCATTGCGTCACCACGTCTCACACATTCGCCACGCCAACAATCCAATTTACCTGCGCCTATATATGTTTCACATCAAAAACTTATTTTGATATTACATAGAGACACATCATTTTTATTATATGTATAGATTTAAATTGCGTGTTCTGGGAACTGCACTTGAGGGCCAGCCTCTTTTAGGTGTAGCGTGTTTACCTTCCTAGAATACATTGTCATTTAACATTAGAAGATGATATAAGCCTAGAGCCTGGGGTGTAAGGGGTGTCGAGTAACATCTTAAGACTTGAGACACCCAAGCCAACCTCACCTGCAAGTGGTGAACCCTGCTGAATAACGAACGAGGCAATGGCGAAAGCGGGGTGGTAGGGTTTTACAGCCCGACTGGGTCGCAACCACCATGTACATGACGAAAAAGCCCGTCATAGTGACTCGCTTTTGCGCGTCACGTTTCGGGATCAGCCTGTGCATATCCAGTACCGGGTGACTTTCGTCATTATGGCCGGCATGACAACGGCGACTGACGATGGATAATCTGTCTGTCGGTGGTCGCCACTGTTTTTGGATTGTACTATGCTTACCATCAGGCATAGTGCAGTCACTTTGTCGTGCTTCAATAAAAAAAAATATATATATATATATATATATATATATATGAAACAGTAAAGTACCATTTCTTTTTCAATTTGTCAACAAATTTTATTTTTCTGTTTAATAAAGCGTAACGGGTTCTACTGTTTTCAAATAGTTTTTACTAATGTTAAAAAACTCCAGTCGGTCTATTTGTGTGAACAAATTCCGATTGGCAAGGGACTAAATGTACGGCCTGAGTGAATATGCGTTCGGCGGGACGTGCATCGGGTCGGATCAGAGTGGACACTTAAATCGAGCATCGAGCGCCACGCTCGACGGGCCTGCGGCTTTCGTTTCAAACAGGTGCATTAACTCGTGTTGTGAGTGGCGCTTTTGGACGCTCCACGTCCCGCTACACGTCCCGTTGTACGCCCCGCCAAATGCATATTCACTCAGGCTGTACACTTACGTCCGCAAATGAAAATTACACATATACAATAGAAAGTGAAAGACAAAGGGAAAGTCACATGGTGAAGGCATAACACTGTTTTTACATGATAATTCTACCAGTCAACTTCTACGGCAATTCGTGTTAAGGAACCTCGTTCTAAATAACAATTTTTTTTTTAAATATATACGCTATCGACCTGGAAAGGTCTTTACAGCCTCACCGAACTATTGGGGCGAGCGCTGAAGGCAGTCAGCCGATTTGGGATGTTTGGGCGACTAACTCAAGGGTGCACGGCACACCTCGGCTTGGGCTGTAGCCTGTTCTGTGCAAAAATTGCGACCTATCTGAGCTAACCTAAGCTATCTAGATATACGTATATGAGCTATTGAAACATGCATGTGTACCAAGCATGCGTGCCTCAACAACTCCTATATATATTTTGCGTCGGAAAAAATCCTCTAGACTTTTGTATATAGCATAAGATCGGATAGGTAAGCATAAGATCGGATAGGTAAGCATAAGATCGGGTAGGGACGAAGCATAAGATCGGACAGGGAAAATATTGAAAACAAACACCACTATGAATAGGACAGTAAGGCGTGCCGCACGGTGATTGATGTCTTTTGTTTAACAACTTACCGTCGGCTGTTTGTTGAACGTCGATACTGATCTACGTTTACAGGAGCTGTGTTTACAGAGGCTTTACGGGCTCAAATCACAGACTTCAATGTATTTTATTTAAACCCGCTGATAGTGTAGAACGTTCCTATGTTACTAGAAGTTACCTAGAAACCAAAATCGGAATCCAGGATTGACCATCAATTGTCAAGTGTTCATACAATATACTGTCATGTACAGAGATTTATAACTCCGTAGTTCGTGGCACGTACCAATGTATATGAAAAATATTTTGTACGGCTTGATTAAAGTCAGTAATTATAGACAATTAATTTATAATTATTATTTAAATGATTTATAATATTTATACGAATATTATGGCGTTGAAAACCGTACTAGAACCCGTTGCGCTGTTTGCAATAATTAATGCAATACACTGACGCATACGGTGGCTTTGTTTCATAGGTACTAACCTACTATTGATTAATTGATTGTTCCTAATTGTTTCTTGCAAATTCTTTCTCATTACTTAGGAGACTCATACGCCGCCCGTGTCAGCACTAATTCATAGTTTGTATAAAAAGGTATAAGTTACATGTTTCCAATTGTAAAATTAATTGTAAAATAATTTTAAGATTATAATATATGTAGATTCGGTGTTGTTCCAAAATAGTTAAATACGCATTGAATAGTTGCTTTAAATAGGTCACGTTTTAAATGCACCGCTGTCGTTGAATGTTTGCCGTCTTGCTCTTTTGTCTCGCTTTGGTTAGGTTAGGTTAGAATTGCGAAAAAAGGATAACGAGAACTTGCCTCGGGCGAGCGCGGTACATTTAGTACGAAACTTTTTTTTTTTCGAACTGACTACGCTATTGACCTCGCAAGGTCTTAACAGCTTCACCGAACTACTAAGGCGAGCGCTTAAGGCACTCAGCCGATTTTATTTGGGCAAGTAGCTCGAGGGTGCACGGTACACCTCGGCTTGGCTGTTGCCTGTTGCATGCAAATTCGCTACCTAACTTAGCTAACCTAGCTAACTATTCATATATGTTTGAGTTGTTGAGACGCATATGTGTACCAAGCATACACGCCTCAACAACCCCTCCATGTATTTTTTATCGGAAAATTAGAGTTTTTTCAGTTCGATAAGGGAAAAAAATAAAACCCTTCCACTTCCATGTGTAAGCGTGTAGGCATGCACGTGTGTGGGGGTGATCGTGTAGTGATGTAAATTTTTGTGTCACTGTATCGCGCGAGCAGCACACTCAAGGGCTCCACACCGAGGGAACGGACCTAGGCTTGAGTCGCTGCCGAGGGGGGCCTAATCTGGTGTGCGGGAGTGTAATTTACCCCCAGACCACGGTGGCATGATCTGTGGTTACGCGGGCGTGGGCGTGAACACGCTCTGTTTGGAGAGACAGGTTGGTACTGATCGTTCGCTACCGTTATTTCATCGGGAGGATCGGTAAAAATATGTCGCGGGCGTCTTTTGTAGCGAGCAGCGTTAGGTACGGTTTCGTATTTTGCAGCGGATACCACTAACGGACTGCGGATACCACTAACGGACTGCGGATACCGCTAACGGACTGATTAGTACGAAGCCTTTTTAAAGTTGTAGTCCAGTAAAGCTGTAAAGGCCTTGCAAGGCCAATAGCGTAGTCAGTTCGAGAAAAAAAAAACTTTTTAAAGCAAGTATTTAATACCTCTTTTTCTTTTTTTTTTTGTAATAGCACCGATTGAGTTTTTGGTCTTAATCTTAATCTGTCATGCAATTACTTTTATATTCTGGTGATAATCCTCAGTTATTTGACTCTATATTTCCTAACATTGATGGTATTTTATATAATATAGTTCGGTTATTGTGTACAAATGAAATGGATAAATAATACCACGGAGGTTGAATTCTAAGATGCCACAAAACTCTCTAGAAAGTTCTAACAAAGGAGCCACCATTTTATTAGAACATTTGAATTTACAAAGCACTTATAATATTATTATCCACTAGAATGACAGTAATAATCTAGATGATTGGTTGTCAAATATAAAATGAAAAAAATATAGTAATAAATATGTCAAACAGGCAATATCATCTGAAAACTGAAACGTTACTGTCTGAACAAGGTAAATAGTATCTCGAACCTCAAACAGAATACAAAATCGAGGAGGGAATATCAATATTTGATATTTGGTTTTGTAACGAAACCCCGCGGCAATGTCGCATCAGATTCGCGCGCTTTTCGGTCTTCTATCGCATTTTTACTAACAGTTCTATCTACTGTGGTTACTTTTTTTTTAATTCTGAATCTCATAAAGCAATGACAATAAGACTTATTAATCCAAATTTTAATACCTTATTCTACTTATTATAAAATTTAATATTAACTTTTTAACTAGAATATTTAAAACTGATGTCATCATAATTTTTATATTAGTCTTTGACGCTCTTGGTAGCTCTCTATATTTATTTAAGACATTTTTTTAAATATGTTTTATTATATAAAGATTTTCTGGTATATCATGTTAGACAAATAAATTCAGAACAAAACTGTGAGTAAGATTTGATAAATATGCAATGTCCAGGAGTTTTTGGCGGGATCTTGGAATGACATGTAGTGAATTTTATATTTTATTCATAATCTTGTGTTATTTGACTCTATATTTTGTAAATATTGGTGGTGTTTTACGTAACATATATTAATTTGCTTATTATGCACAAGTGAAGTGGATGGGACATAATACCACGAACTTGACACACAAACATTTTGAAAAATTCTAACAAGAGGGCCGCCATCTTGTTATATTGCAAGTAATAATTTGCTAAAAGATTCTTTGTCAACAATAAAACTAAGAAAAATACAATATCACACAGCTAATACAAATATACACAATACTTTACTTTTCAATAAAATTGATTTCTAAAACCTCTAAAATAAATTGTTAGAATAAGAAGGTTAAAACAGAAAAAAAATAACCTAAACGCTCAATTCGTCACGTCCGGCGGCAACCCAACAACGCAGAAGGCGGGAAGACGGCGCCCGTTGATTGGTGCAAATTGAATTTGGAATCAAGGAATGGCGCCGGCGGGTGTGTTGTCGGGCGGGTGGGGAGCGGAGGGTATTGTCGTGTTGGCGATCGTTCGCTGATTGCTCGTTTGTGGTACGTTGAGCTTATTATGGATAATTCTATTGTTATTTGTTTGTCTACTTTTTACCTCCAAATTTTAATTTTATAATGCTGGGTGGAGCTGGAGAGATATGACGTCATAGCATGTCCTATGTAAGCCAACTGTATGAAAAAAAGTAGCGGTAGTCATAAGGACTGCCGACAAAAGTGAAAACTCAAAACATTAAAATAACTGCGTTCTCTTTTGATTTTTTTTACAAATTAAAATAATTAATTGGATTAAATTTCATGATTTGCATATTGAAATTAATGACATTAGTCTGTTTTCACATCTTTTTTCACTCCTAATGATAATTATATACGTTTTTTTACAGTTTATTAATCAATCAAACATGATGGGCTACACAATCTCAATATAACATGTACACAGGCCGCTATACTACGCGTTGATAGTTTGACGCAAGCCGCGCAAGCGGAATACGCTCGGTCACGGTTTACTAGCGTGTCGCGAGTCGAGATCATAACTCACAAAAATTCCGCTCAATATGCCTAAAGATACTTTCCCTTTTCGCCCTAAGAAGGCGCTTATGGAAGTCAAAGCTACCACCGGTTCGGAAAACAACCCAGTCATCGAGAAGAACCGGCAAGAAACTCGATCTGGTTTATCTGTTCATGATACCTATTTTTACAAAACATAAATAGGGGAGAGTGGGGTAATTGAGAGCGACGGGTAAATGAGAACAGTTAGATAAATAGTACATCTCCCCGTACTACACTGTTGCGAACCTATTCTACGGCTGAATGGAGAGCCATTCATAGCGTATGCGAAAGTAGGATTGAAAGGACGCACTAGTTTTGTCACTGTAAGTCGAACAATTATTTTTGTATTTTCGATATAATTTTTGTCATCAGTTATAACGCATGTAAGTATCATATTCTTGAGTTCAAAGGTATTATGTTTTTGCTCATATCATACACGCAGTATCTGTTTTCAAATGTAACATAGATTGAAGTTAATGAGAAATGCTTTTGAAAGTGGCGGCCATTTTTATGTATATTAACTGATTCGGGTAATTGGGAACGGTATTAGTTAGATAATTTGGAACGTTCCCAATTACCCCTTACCCTCCTAATTACCCATAGAACTGCTGGTTGATTGTGTAAAAATATTTAAACTTTACAAATTATTTCAGATGCCTTGTAATTACGTAAGGAAGATCGATCAAACGTCTTTCTTGATTACCTCATACCATTCCCTTTTCCCCCACGGGATGATCTCAATTACCCCATAGGGTATCGGGCAAACAGGAACGGCAATGTTTTTTGTTTTCGTTTATATTTTTATTAAAACTAAAAATTTTAAACAACGTTTTATGACTACTAAGTACATAGATAACTAAAGTTTATGTAGCAATAAAATTTGATTTAGTTTATAACCTTTTTCTAATATTTTTTAGCGTTTGAAGTAAAGTGTCCCCAATTCCCCCACTTTCCCCTACTCACAACATTTTTATCTCGAACAGACAGACATACAATCGTGACAGAGGACTTTATTGTATAATACTTAGTGATAATTGTTGATAGAATATTATTTATTTGTTTAGATTATCTCATATAATCCAACGTTCACGTCGCTTGTCAAACGATTTTGACAGCGTATCTAAAGTCGTAATTCGTTCTTAAATTTGATAGTATGGTATTGTTTTACAATTTTTACTTATATAAAAAGGCTAATGTATTATGAAAAGTTATTATCATCATCACCCTGTAAGAGATCCACCGCAGGGTCATAGATCTCCTCCCAAAAGAAAGGACGAGCTTAATCACCACGCCAGCATACGACATATTGCCGATTTCAAAATCAAAGAAATCCCGTCTTCTATATTTTCTCACATATGTTACCAATTTATATTAGTAAATTTACAATTATTTATAAGTTTATTTAGTCAAGCGACTTTTGAGAATATACCTATTGTACCGCTAATTCAACTGTCAGTTTTAGATCCTTAGTTCCAAAAGTTGTCCAGGTAGGCCTCCAGGGGTCCACGAGAGACTCGACGGGGGTCTACGTTGGCGTCACAAAAAAATGGGGGTCCATAATTCGTAAGCGGGGGTCCACGAAAATGTTTCTGCTTTCGATAGTGAAGAACTGAGATGTTGGCTTGGCTTCAACTATCAATGTAGGCAGATAATATTTAAGAAGCTCAGCGACTGTTACTTGTTAAAACTTGCATATTCTATGGATGTAAGGGGTGTAAGAGGTGTCGAGTAACATCTTGAGACACCCAAGCCAACCTCACCTACACGTGGTGCACCCTGCTGATCAACGAACGAGGCAATGGCGATAGCGGGGTGGTAGGGTTTTACAGCCCGACTGGGTCGCAACCACCATGTACATGGCGAAAAAGCCCGTCATAGTGACTCGCTTCTGCGCGTCACGTTTCGGGATCAGCCTGTGCATATCCAGTACCGGGCGACTTTCGTCATTATGGCCGGCATGACAGCGGCGACCGACGATGGATGATCTGTTTCTCGGTGGTCGCCACTGTTTTTGGATTGTGCTATGCTTACCATCAGGCATAGTGCAATCACATTGTCGTGCTTCAAATAAAATAAAAATTCATATTCAGTGCAACGGGTCGACACTTGAAAATTTCCATAGTTAAATCAAATCTTCACATACATTATTGAGTTTTGGGAATATGGTAGAAATGAAGCTGCAGGGGTTAACCTGAATTAGCTAAACTTTGAAAGTTGTCTATGAGAAAAAAGATATGGAAGCCTCTGGTTTAGATGGTGATGGGGTCAATGTTAATCATAATATGAAAAATCGTATGTGGTCAAAAATAAATTCTCTACAGTTTTTCTTCAACGACCAATGTAATTCGATATGGATATTTAGATTGTTTATATTTGTATATTTTCGTTACGTAAGGAAAAAGAGTGAGATAAGTCCATTTAAATCTTAATTAGAATTTCCATGGAAATTTATTTCATGTTTGTTATTAATTAGAACGCCACAGCTTATAGAGATCATACATTTTACTTTATGAGCGAATACCCGCACGCACTACGATTTTATTCCGCATAAATTTTATCGTAGTTGTATGGAAGCGTGCGCATAGCGGATAAAATTCCGCACCGGATTTAAATCCGGTAAGTGCGGAAAAAAACAGTCATACTTGAACTACGTTGAAGAAATGTTGTAGCTGCATGATGTCATAGGAGGGAAACGAACAGATGGGTCACCTGATGTTAGGTGATCACCACCGTCCATAGACACTTGCAACACCAGGGGAGTCACAAGTGCGTTGCCAGCCTGTGTTTGGGAGGAGGGCGGGAAGGACAGGAAGGGAAGGAGGAAGGGGAAGGGGAGGGTAGGTGGGTCTCCGGCTCTCTCATTGACCGAACGAAACGCAACAATGCAAGCACTGTTACTTCACGTCGGTTTTCTGTGAGAGGGTGTTGCTTCCCCGGACGAGCCGACCCATTCGTGCTGAAAACAATAATAGCTTCAGCTTGGCTCTACCACTACCATACAGAGTAAGATAACAAGGATGTAGTGTCTTGTCTGTATGTGTGTTTCTCTAGTTTATCTAATCTACATAACAGATTTTGACAGTTGTCAAAAAAGTATTCTAATGAAATTGTAAGAAGTTTTTGAACACTCTCGTTATAACTGTGGCTAAAACTTATTAAATGCATATAAATGATATAGGTACCTACTACAGAATTGTGCATCTTAAGTATACCTATAAAAAAATGCCTCTATTAAGAATTACTCAGCAATTTTACATTTGCGAAACCAAAGCGAATTACTGGTTCTAAAAATAAATACGAATGGTAAAACTTGTACAGCAAGAGCCCGTGAATGTCACTAGGCTTTCCTATTATGTTTTTATAAATGAGAGTTTTTTAACACATGATTCTGATATAGGTAGGAAAAATGAGCTAGTATGAAATTCAGGTCATCATGGCTTTGGCAGTTAGCAAGAATTCATAAAATATCAACTAAAACATGAAACAATATCGTGTAAGTTTTCAATATATTTTTTTTGGAACAATGTTAGATATTTGACATTTACCAGATACTTAATATTGTGGTCAAACCCTGCAAATAATCCTTAGAATTTAATATGTTTTGATTGTACTTAAGTTATAGTATCAAACCTGAATTTTAACATGTTACTTGAGTAACTATTACAAAATGTTTCCTCAGTAGCCAGACAATTTCGACAGTTCTAACCCCTCGCCAGACAAGCACATAGGGTAATTATAGGTGTGAGTGCGAGGCAATATATATCTAAATAAATGTTCTAAGATAGAAATCTCGGGAATTCTACAGCATTACGCGTACCATCTATTGCGGATTTTTTCCTCTGCGGTTTTTATTCCGCACCGCAACTAATGCGCGTGGCCACTAAATCCACAAACAGGCAGACACGAATATCAACTTTATCTCGACCTATTTATATTATGATTTATACATGTATTTATATAATTATTTAGATATTGAACATAAAGTTACAAGATAAATATAGTAAACACAAAAAAAAAAGTTAAACAATAAAATTATTTCGTTTTATTCGACCGTAAAATGGAGCGCGTAGAATTAAATCCCTACTATCACCATCCAACGGTCAGAATCATGAATACAACATGACCGTTTAGCGTATAGATGGCGCTGTTCACAATTTATTACGATCTCCACATTTACGACCCACTTTGTTCGCTCTCCGAGTGCTTTTAGCTAAATTAGGACCATTTGTAACTTCGCAACTTTAACATATTGCTTACATTATGTGCAATGGAACTATAAATGTTATTGGGATATTGTAATTTGTTAAATTCGTTCGTGATTTAAGTTGTTTTTTATATCTAATATTACTCTATAATTTTTATTGGACAATTACACTGATGTAAAGGTAGAGGATGTATTTCTTTCTAACTAGCGATCAATCCTGGCTTCACACCACCTTCTTGAGGGTCAAGGTTGATAGTCATTCTTTAATTTTATCCATTCTCGTTACACCACACATCAATCTTAATATTCGCATCTCTGCCACACGCGTATAGGTACTTGTAGGTGTAAGTGTGTAGGTACTGTAGGTGGTAGAGTCACGCTGAAGCTATCACTTACTTCAGCATGAATGTGTCGGCACACCCACGGTACTACCACCCGACAAACAGAAACACCGACGTGAAGTGTTTGCATTGTTGCGTTTCGTTCGATCAGTGACAGCGCCAGAGGTTTACCTCTCCTCTTCCCTGCCACCCTCCACCAACACAGGCCCGCAACGCACTTGCGACTCCCCTGGTGTTGCTAGTGTCTATGAACGGTGGTGATCACTTAACATCAGATGACCCACCTGTTCGTTTGCGTCGTATGATATAAAAAAATACTTAAGGCGCGGTACAGGGATTGCGGTCAGACCATAGGATGTTATGACACGAAATCATAGATTTATCTCTTTCCAAAAACTACTGCTTAATGCGCCTAAGGAAGTTTTCGCTTCAAAAATAATCGGATAGTGCGTCAGTCTAAATGATCTTAGTACTTTCAAGGCCACTGTAGTAAATATATAGCAGCTGTACTGGATATAAAGACATTCGGAATTATATTAGAAAAACGTATAAGAATCCGAAGCGTTTGTAAACTGAATTACCATTTATCATAATGTAATAGATTTTATATGCAAACGAGTTCTTTTTATGTACGCACTGATTTGTGCCGGCTGAATATGGCCTTAAGCAAACAGATATCATATAGAGTTGTTAATATACTAACTAGTCTAACTTTTAGTCTGTTTGTCTGTTCACAAGAAACTCAAAAACTAGTTATCGGATTTTCATGCGGTTTTCACCCGTAAATGAAGTGATTCTTGAGGAATATCTAAATATATAATTCATCAGGGTTTTTTTTTAAATGAGGGCTGGACAACCTTCGGCAGGCCCGCAAGTTAACAATATTTACAACTCTATACATTGCCACAGAATTTAATCTCTCTAATGTCTTGTGATTTTCAACTCGACTTGTAGCGAGCACTCAACGCTAACTGAATCTATTTTCGTTTGTAACAAGCTAAAACTTACTTTAACATGTTGAGATAAGGTTTAATCTCCGTTTATAAAGTTAAAACTGAATAAAGTGTTGTCAAAATTAAATGCCACAATGGCGACCGAAAAAGAAGGGACCAAACGGCCATATTGGATTGATTTCACCGCCCTTTTTCATGTGTTTATTGAAGCTATATCGCAAACTATTTTTTATATTCATGGAACGGAAGTATTGAATGGTATTTAGCACACTTTGTGTTAAATAAACGTCACGATTCCACGACACCTGATTATTTTTAATGTTGGCTGTAGCTAGAGTCGAATTTGAGGTAAAGCAGCATTGATTACAGGTAGGAAGGAAGAAAAAAATATATTATATTTGAACTGCCCTCGAATGTCAGAAACTGTGTTGGAAAATATTTGGAAATTTTACATATCTATAGCTACAATTTTTTTATCTCAAACTATGAGCAAACAATTAAATTATAATAATAATGTATCTTAGTTTTTGGTATTTTTAAGGTAGGGCGTTGTGATTTTAAGGTAGGACATTGTCTCACAATGCACCCCTAACAGTGTTGCCGTTTAAGAAATAGAAAAGTCTCCAGACGACATTTAAAAAGTCGCTAGATTTGGAAAAAACATTATTAAAAAATCCGCCAGAAGTCGCTAAATGTTTCATAATTTTTCATGGTAAAAAAATATGGTGAAAATACTATATTGCGAATAATTCACTGTGAGAAAACGAACAAAAGGCTTTAGTTTGATTAGTTATAACAACTTTTATACACGTTATAACTCTTCTTTCTGTTTTCATTCTGGTCGACACCTAGATCGAATGTTATTCTGGTGGAGAAATTCCAAAAACAACATCAGCAATTCATGTTCTTACCAGCCAGTAATTACAATTAAATTACTACCAAAATACTTAAATATTTTCAATATTCAATAAGTCGCTAGGAGCCGCTAATTTTTTTAAAGTCGCCAGATTGAATAAAGGTCGTTGAACATGTCCAAAATCCGCTAGATCTAGCAACAAAGTCGCTAAAACGGTAACAGTGCCCCCCAAGCTACGGCCGTGTGCTTAATCACTACTACAATTCTCAAATACAAGCATTTAATAAAATAGTTTATTTTATTGGGTAACAAAAAATCCTCTAACAAAAGAAAGAGACGTTATCTAGGTACCTACACATTATTAGAAGACGTAACTAAACTTATTACTATGTTACAATAATGAAAACAGTAGAAATCAAATGATTATTTATGTATGTATATATTTTTATTTATACAATAGTTGTATTATGCGATACTTTACAACTAATTTTTCTTAGTGATTAGTCAAAAACTTCACTTTAAAATTTATATTTTTAAAACTCTTATTTATCTGTTATATATGTCAATTATTCCCAGAAACGGTTGGATCGATTTTGACGAGGCTTTCACTGACAGTAATGTAGTAAATGTAATAAATAAGGAGTAATTTAGACTGTTATTATTTCATAAAACATATAAGCTTCCGCATAAATTTAATAAAACGAAGAAGCAGTGCTCAGGAACAGCTTCAAGTCATCAAGTTAGATATTGTTTATAACATGTAATTAATATATTAGTGGGTTTATGTTCGAAATATGTTGCTGATAGTAAATCCCGTTCAGCACGCTGTTAGTATTTACATATCTAATGTACACGTTACATGTTACATTAGGTGGCATGAATGTCGTATTTACAAACATTTTAATGTGAAATATCTATAGGCGCAGAATAAATCTGGATCGTTGGCGTGGCGATACAAAGAACGAACTATTAACGAAGTACTCAAAAACATTTGCAACCCTCTCTGTATACCTAAAAATTAGATCCAAACTGCTTCATCGGCCACTCCGCTTGTTCTGTTAATGTTACATAGCACGCTCTGACGACCTAACGCCCTTTGACAAATGCCACCAAACACACCGCGCCTGGGCCTAGTAAAATTTTTATCTATACTAATATTAAAAGTAAATTTTCAAAAAAAAGTATTAACCGACTTCAATATTGATCAGAGGCATAAAAATAAGGCACTAAAAACCGGAAAATAAATAGTTTATCAAATTAACCAAATTTAATGAATCATATGAATATGTGTGCTACCTAGAGATGTATTGGAAGTCGGTGCCAACCAAAAATCATATCATCTACATCTAAGTACAAAGGCACCGACTTCCAATGCATCTCTTGGTAGCACACATATTCATATGTTTCATTAAATTTGGTTAATTTGATATACTATTTATTTTCCGGTTTTTAGTGCCTTATTTTTATGCCTCTGATCAATATTGAAGTCGGTTAATACTTTTTTTTGAAAATTTACTTTATTTTTCCATTTTTAGTGTACATAATTTTTTTTTTCTAAAACATGCGGGTCACCTGATGGTAAGTGATCACCGTCGCCCATGGATACCTGCAACACGAGAGGAATCACAGATGCGTTGCCGGCCCTTAAGAAAGGAGTAGGCTTGTTTCTTGAAAGTTGTGTTACTTTGTCACGGATCCCATAATCAGAACCTAACCAAACTCTCATCAAACTACCCTTGAAGAACATCCTTTACAATAACAACGGAATCATCGAAATCGGTTGGCATGATATTGAGTTATTCGTCTATTTGTCGTATACACACCAAACGCAAATTTAACACTTATACGGTTTTGCACTGGATGCCGTTGACAGAACTGGACCAAAAATGGGACCACACGGGAAGCACTAGCTTTCAAATAAAAAAAGAATCATCAAAATCGGTTCAGCCAGTCCAAAGTTATGAGGTAACAAACATAAAAAAAAAAAAAAAAAAAAAAAAAAAACCTACAGACGAATTGATAACCTCCTCCTTTTTTTGAAGTCGGTTAATAAAGAGGTATAAAGTTTGTGAGTTTGTAACGTTGTGAGTTTGTGATGTTGTAGGGGGTAATCTCAGAAACTACTGGTCCGATTTGAATAATTCTTTCAACGTTATATAGCTCATTCAACGACTATGGTTATAGGCTATATATCATCACGCTAAGACCAATAGGAGTGGAGCACAGATGAAAAATGTTTCAAAATCAGGATGTTTTTTCTTTTTGAGAACTGCTGCGTGTTAGTGTATCTATTCCACGCGAACGAAGTCGCGGACAGAGGCTAGTGTTTAATAAAAATGAATAGTTATGCAATAAAATTAATTGCAATACTTTGTCTTTAAATATACATTTTTCTCAATTATGCATGTCTATAATACAATTTTAAAAAATGCATGTGCAGCCGCGGGTACCTTCTAGTGTACCTATACATATAATAAAAATGTTAACGTGTCTGTACTTTTTAGATTTATGTAAAAAAAATGTTGCAGGTCTTTTGGAATTAGTACTTATCTGATAAAATACATTTCAATCATTTTTGGAAATGTCTGTCAATCTGTTTGTTTGGACACGCATCACTGCTAAAGTACAAACCTAAACCTTACCAATGAAAATCACAAAGCATATCTTCAAGTAGCATTTAGTCTTTATTTTAATTAAAATCTCTTCCCTCAATCAAAAGTTATTGTAATTTTAATGACGACGCGACTTAAATACGGGAGAAAATGAGATACGTAAATGTACTTAATACATTCAGATGGTTTTAACAGTTGCTGTTTTTGTACATAAATGTTCCACGCGGACGAAGTCGCAGGCACAGCTAGTTTATAATAAAGTCCGTTATTAAAGTTTTAATTATCCTTTATCAAACGGATTTCTGGCATCCATTATTATACGACTCAGTTATTTTTACGAGAGCGATATAATGTTAGCTCATCTTATATCAATCACTATAAAAATGTAGTCGTAAAATAAAATCAAGCGCCAATTTCTCTATAAACTTTTATCTGGCGTCATTAAATGTACAATAAATCAGTTGATTATATCTTTCTATTAATCAATAAATTAACATGACTTTATACTCGTATATATATATATATAATAATATTTATATATAGATCTAATAATACATATAATAAGAATGTAAATCTAACGTGTTTCTATTTTTTAGATTATAGGTTTTTAATTTTGCCAATAAATTATAAACTACTAGTTTCTGCCCGTGACTTCGTTCGCGTGAAATAGTTACTTTGGACTAAGCTAACACGCAGCGGAAGCTTTCAAAAGAAAAAAAAACGATTTGTAAACATTCTTCATCGGGGCTCTACTCCTATTGTTCTTAGCGTGATGTTATATAGCCTAAAACCTTCCTCGATAAATGAGCTATACAACACTGAAAGAATGTTTCAAATCGGATTAGTAGTTTCTGAGATTACCCCCTATATCGTCATAAACTCACTCAAAACGTCACAAACTCACAAACTTTAAAAATGTCTTGTGATAATTTGCAATATTTTAACAAGATGGTGGTTCACTTGTTAAAATTTTTCTAGGGAGATTTTAAGGCATCTCAGGATTCACACTCCGTGTTATTATTGTATAATTACCGAATTATATTGCGTAATATATGAATATCATCAATGTTATAATATATAGAGTCAGATAACAGAAGATTGTAAATAAAATATAAAAACCAATACATAAGAGACAGATCCCGCTAAAAACTTCCGTTGGCATTTTATCACCGGCTCAAGAATACTACAATATTTTTCACTCCAAACTCTTCAAACTACAGAGCCGAATTAGTTGAAAAATATAAGCAGTAATATTAATTCATTAGTATTTCAGTTACTTCTTTTCTCCTATTTTTACTGTATACTACAATTATCGTTGTGTATTGTGATTTAAACACATTTTATCTCGCTAACTGAGTAAAAATCATGGACCAACGACCGTTCCAAATCATAACGAGATTAAAACAAATAGAGGTCATTTATTAATAGTTCCAAAAATTCTGAAAGCCTGTATGGTTCCTCATAAAGTTTTTTTACACCTCATAAATTAATCGTCCGAACAAATAAATGCAGATGTAAGTATTAATTTTTAGTGATTTATTTCTAATACATCGAATTGACATTTCATTAAATCTAGCTATATAAAAAATACCTTTAAAGATATAGGAAGTAAAATTGGAAAATTCGTTGTCCTGGTTTTATGTTTGAAATATGCTGTGTTCCACTGTAAAATATAGATTTAAACTGATGTAAAAATCGAATTATAAAAGTCTATTATAAAAAAGGATGTAGACTGTATTTTGGGGCTAACAAAACAAATTTTAAACAATTTTTATATGATACATGTTACTCTATCTATTATCGTAACTTTATGATTCGCTCAAATAATCTAAACTAATATTGAAACTAAATCGTTTAAGAATTCATAGATGTCGCTATACAAGAAATTACAATTATACAACCCGACAAAATATGAGAGTGTGTGTAAACAAAAGTGAAAGCGACGTTTTATGAATTTTTAAATTGTTACCATTATACCTCAGTACGTTTGTGACTTTGGGTGATGTTGGTCATGTTTTCGTTTCTGACGTATTTATATAATTTTTAAATTATAACTTTTAAAAATCATGTAAATTTAATAAGCGAGAGTACGTGTGGTATTCTGTAGTGTTATTAATTTAAAATGAAGGTAATAGAGGCGAAAATCGTCGTTTTAGGTTCACAAGGTAAGTTTATTTTCAAGTTTTTTGTAATGTACATGATAATCATTATAAATTCAATAGTTGATCGTAACTAACTGGGCGAGGAAACCGGTAACAGCAATTATATCATAGTTTCGTCATCATTACGCCAAAAAAGTGAAAACGACACAAAAATAATATACAAGTTTGACATATTTTCGTAATCTTTTTATTTATATTTGCGATAAACATTATCTTATAAATAACGTAATAAAAACTTCAACCAAATTAGTTATCAAGTGCACTTTTTATGAAGCGGATATATTTGTATACCTACATAGTTGCAATGACATCCTGGAGCTAAGGATATGACAATCATCATTATCAAAGGCTAAAAAAAAGTATTTGGATATTTAGCTTTCAGAAACGATAAGAAGTAATTAGGGAAAAAAATAAAATTAACATTTTTTACATACCATTTACATAGTGTATAATAGAAAACTTAAATTAATTAATCTGATCAAAGCATCAAACAAGTTTTAGCGGCTGTTTGTTTTAATTTCCATTGATTAAGCATGTTAATTTTTAAATTATTTATAAATTCAATAATTATTTATCACATTTCTATGGTAATTATCCACATATATTGACAACTTCAGAATTGGCGGTATGGATTAATTCCTTCGCCTGCCCTATTAGACGAATATTATAACTACTACTATTGTAATTATATGTATGCTTTATCAGAGTTACAATCTAATTTAAAAAAACTATCCTGAAATTATAATAAAATGACTATAAGCTATAAATTTTTATGGCAGATAAGTTTTTTGATGTGGTTAGATTTGTTAAAAAAAACTAGATCATGTATGCAATGACACTTTAGCATACAGGAAGACATATTTAAAGAAATATTGATGATCTATAATTGATTTTCCTTTAACATATACTGTTTTTAATTTAGCAATTACTGTATAGTGTATATAGAACTGTAAGCTGAAATATTAAATTACAATGAATCTCTAAAACTCGAATGTCAAGGGAAATAAAAAAAATCAAATTAATGAGTCTTCGACTTAAGAAGAATTTCAAGGTACAAAAAATTGAACTGCTAAAATTTTAACTTTATGCGATTTTTAAGTTTTTTTTTTACTTTTAGGGTGTATGAATGAATGAATGTAGTAATTCATGACATGTGTACAAGGCACAAACAATATATTACAAGCACAGAACATTCCTTTTGTATTTTATTCCTATAACTTTTTACTTTTCAAATCCATTATTGGAGACATTTAAACAATTTTGTTTTATGATTACACGAAAATCAAGAAGATATAATAATGTATGAAATATTATATAAAAGATTTGGCACTTATGCCTCTATATTGTACTAGTAGTCAGGTGAAGCTGTTAAGACCTTATTAGGTCAATAGCATAGTCAGTTTGAAAAAAAGCCTCTTATACTATTAACTTGGACACGGAAGAAAATCTGTTAAAGAATACATAAGAACAACTTATTTTGAAAACTTCAGAATTGGCAGTATAGATTAATTCCTTTGCCTGTCCTATTGGACGAGTATTATTACTACTAATTTTATTCCTATGATTTCAGAGAATACCAAGTTAGACGTTATTATATTTTACTAACTATGACTTATGGAGTCTCATTTTGAAATTCGGGTTATAGACTATAAATATGTCTGTCTTATGAATACTTCTCAGGGATTTAATATTTTCTTCGAGTTACAAAGTCTAAATAATTTGAGATACTGCATATTTAGGGATTCTCTGGAAGCACAGCTTCACTGAAGTACACAACTCCATCTTGGCCATCAAGTACCAAAACACCTTTATGAATGTATCTATACATAGATTACTTTTAAAATAAAGTAGCAATTTGCCAGATAACTTTGTTACTTTTCACTTCAAAGAGAAACCACTTGCACACCATCTATTTTAATTTTCTACATTAATTCAGATAGATTCATAGACATGATCATCATGATTAAAGATTCTCATACCAAATATATGTCTGTTATAGGAATTGGGGATGATCAATATTAGAAAAACATTGATGTTGACATTGATGTCAGACATCAGGGACGTCGCAAGTGCGTTTCCAGCCTGTATATGGGAGAATGGGGAGGGGAAGGAAAGGGAAAGAAGGAAAGAGGAAGGGACGTGGGCCTCCGGCTCTCTCACAATCCGAACGAAATACAACAATGCAAGCACTGTTATTTCACGTCGGTTATCTGTGAGAGGGGTGGTACTACCCCGGAGGAGCCGACCCATTCATGCTGAAACCAAAAATAGCTTCAACGCCACAACCACCTACAAATCTGCCGAGAGGTTAATTTTTTTTTTCAAACTGACTATTTTATTGACCTAGTAAGGTCTTAACGGCTTCACCGGAAAACTAAGGCGAGCGCTTAGGGCACTCATCCGATTTTATTTGACAACTAGTTCAAGGGTGCACGGTACACCTTGGCTTGGGCCTAATACGTGCAATTCGCGACCTATCTGAGCTAACCTAAGCTAATTCATACATATATAAGTTGTTGGAACATATATGTGTGCCAAGCATACATACCTCAACAACTCTTATATATATTTCGTATCAGATAATTTTCTAAACTATTTCAGTTCGTTATGGGAATGAAACAAAACCATTTGATGTTGCCGAGGGGTTTAACTTAGTATTATTATTATATATGAGTTTTTGAAACATATATGTGTACTAAACATACATACCTCAATAACACTTATATATATTTCATAACGGATAATTTTTTAAACTATTTCAGTTCGTTAAGGGAAAGAAACAAAACC
>JACEII010000152.1:1053097-1063246 GCA_014332785.1 Antheraea mylitta | reverse complement strand
GAAACAAAACCCTTTCGTGTTGCCGAGGGGTTTAACTTAGTATTATTTAATAGTATTTTAAGTATTATTAATCTCTAGTGTCTTTGAAAATGTATTGACGTAAAGGAAGTGGTGGGTAGGAATTAGTAATTAATTAAAAAAAAATGTTATAGCTTATTGAATACTGGAAAAGTATAAAAAGAATATATTATAGCATCTGTTTAATGAAGGCATGATATCGAGCGCTATTTATCTTTCCCGGCGCGTTATCTGTATTGCGATTTTCGTTTGAAATGGTATCGGTCCTATTACATTAGGACAGGGGTGGATTTAGAAATGAAGGGGGTCTTATCTCCATGACTTCTGATTTTAAGGAGATTTGGCGACCCCATTTTTATACTTTATAGGCTTATGTTACTCCTATAGAACTAAATGCAGATGTGGGAAGACATTATCGTCATGCGTTACGAATTATCGGATATAACTCTGCTGGCGGTTTTTTACACACATCAAAGGAGTTTAGCGGATTCTAATGTCGGGTCATTGAAAAGACATGTGTGGCAACGTATAATTTGTGCCTTTATCGAAATTATTTTTAACGTTAAAATTTTAAGTTTCGCGCGACAAGTACTCGATGCTTCGTTTCGCAGATATGAGAGTAGCATAAGCGTGTGACTACAATTTCATGTGACGGTTAATGGCCATATGGTCTCAGATAGGTGGTAGCCACACTGAAGCTATTACTGGTTTCAGCATGAATGGGTCGACCGTCCGAGGTAGTACCACTCTCTCATATAAAACCGACGTGAAGTAACAGTGATTCCATTGTTGCGTTTCGTTCGGTCAATGAGAACGTTGGAGGCTCACCTCTCCTCACCTTCCCCCTCTCATCTTCCCTTCCTCCCACCCCATCCCCAAACAATGGTTGGCAACGCACTTGCGACTCCCCTTATGTTACAAGTGTCTATGGACGGTGGTGATCACTTAACATCAGGTGACCCAGCTGTTGGTTTGCCTCCTATAATATAAAAAGCAACCTAACCTGTAGAAGGTTGGCTTTCAAATGCATGTGCCAAAATACACCAACAGTTACTTGGTGACAGATATTCAGCAATGAAAATTACTTGCTTTATTAGATATGTTGCTATTTTCAACACAAGAGGCGACTAATATTAAACTAAAACAATTGAATAAAAAAGATATTTTTATTAGTTTTGCAAAGATTTAAGACCCCCTTCGAAATTCCTGAGCTCTAAACGATGGCCCTGAAAATGGGTATTTGTGAGTTTTTAACAGCTATGTAAAAGCGTGTTTATAAACGAAACATACAAGAAAATCAGTTAACAAAAAGGTTAGCCTACCTGAGTGTACTACACATATTAACCTTCTAAGTTTATTTGTTTAATTTGAAACTTGCTAGGAATTCAAAAATCGTGAAAGCGAGACGGGTCCCCGGACGTCAGTACCGTTGTCTCAACAACCCTAGTCCGGCACTGTTTAAGTTTATTATACTCGTATGCATTCCATAAGCAAGTGAACCGAATCTGCGACGCGAATGCCGTAACTTAATATACCGTGTATTAAAAAAAAAAATCACAGAAGCCGGTTTCAAGTATTCAAGAAAAAACATAACTAGTATAAGTTCACGTGCGGTAGAAGTGAAACTTAGTATTCTGATTCATTTTTAAGATAATGATTTGTATATATATATGTATATCATAGGCGGCAAACGAAATGGTGGCTCACCTGATGTTAAGCGATCACCACCGTCCATAGACACTTGCAATACCGGCGTCGATTTCAAATATATCTCTAGGTGGCACAAATATTCATATGTTTTATTTAATTTCGTTGGTTGAATAAACTATTTATTTCCCGCTTTTTAGTGCCTTATGTGTTTTTGATTCACATTGAAGTCGGTTATTTTTTTTATATTATACATAATTCAACAATTTCTCAATTAATTGGCTATAAAAAATTCGTTGTGTGTGTAGTCGATTTACAGACGATAATTTGACGCGATAATGACTCGGATGCATCGGCCAATGGAGTGGAAGAGAAATGTGCCTGTTTCTCGAACTGATTACGCTATTGACCTAGCAAGGTCTTAACAGCTTCACCGGACTACTAAAAAATAGATGTGCCATTAGGCGAACGCTAAGGCCGATCGCGCCTCTCTGTCGCTTGTTCCACGCTCGCGCTTTCACGCTCGGCTCAGGTGGAACGTGACAGTCAGTTATGCTTTTTCGTGCGTGCAGCCGGCATTCATCTATTTATAATACATTATCACGTCAAAAAATTAGAGACTCGTGTTTATTGTAATTTTCCTAAACACTATTTTTGCATTTGCCGTCGCTACAGTTTTAGTTTCATAATTAACCTAGTTCATAATTAGAAATTGTTTATTTAATCATTTTTTAAGTTTTATTTCCATTTTATTTTTGGAACGATTGTGCAGGAAGCGTTAAATAAATGAGTAAAAGTTATTTTTTCTAAATAATTCATTAAGACATTCACTTTTATGTATCGCAATAATAAAACGTCTACAGCGCAAACTAAAACTGTTAACACATCCAAGATAGGATATTAATAAGTCACAAGTAACAGGAGGTAAGGTATGTCACATGATACACCAGTGGTCTGGGGGTAAATTTCGCTCCCGCACACCAGATTAGGCCCTCCTCTGCAGCGACTCAAGCCTAGGTCCGTTCCCTCGGTGTGGAGCCCTTAAGTGCGCTGCTCGCGATAAAGTGACACAAAATCTTACATCACTACGACAACATTACAAATATCATCTCCACATACGTGCACGCATACACGCTTACACATGAAAGTGGAAGGATTTTATTCTTTTTCCTTTATCGAACTGAAACAGTTTAGAAAATAAGACGGGGTCCGGCGGCGGCGCTTTTGCTGCTGGGTCAACCGCTAGGGCGGCACGATAAAGTCTATAGAGATCTCGTGCCGCCCCAACCATAGCGAAAGACGTACACCGTGGGGTTTTAGTCCGTGTGAGTCGGACATAACTCACCCTCTCACCCGGGATGGTGGTGTATCCATTAGGGATTTCCCCACGTAAAAGATAAGCTCGTGAATTGCATGTATCAGGCAACAGTCAAGGCCGAGGTGTGATGCGCACCCTTGAGCTAGTTGTCAATAAAATCGGCTGAGTGCCGCCAGCGCTCGCATTAGTAGTCCGGTGAAGCTGTTAAGACCTTTCTAGGTCAATAGTGTAGTCAGATCAAAAAAAAAATGATAAGCCGGTTACATATACATATAACATAAACATATAACATATATATATACATATTAATATACATTAAAAATGTCTGTTATATGCAGTGATATTATAACTATAAAGCTGTAGATACGTCATAAGCGCTTCGACAGCGCCTTGTTAATAAAACTTGGCTAACTAGCTTATTATTTTTTCCCGCACACCAGATTAGGCCCCCCTCGGCAGCGGCTCAAGCCTAGGTCCGTTCCCTCGGCGTGGAGCCCTTGAGTGCGCTGCTCGCGCGATACATCACACAAGATCTTACATCACTGCAACAACATTACACATATCACCCCCACGCACGTGCACGCATACACGCTTACACATGAAAGTGGAAGGGTTTTGTTTCTTTCCCTTATCGAACTCAAATAGTTTGGAAAATTATCCGATACGAAATGTATATAAGAGTTATTGTGGTATGTATGCTTGGTACACATATATACTCCAACAACTCATATATGTACTCCAACAACTCATATATGTATGAATAGTTAGCTTAGGTCAGTTCAGATAGGTCGTGAATTGCATGTATCAGGAAACAGCCTAAGCTGAGGTGTGCCGTGTACCCTTGAGCCAGTTGCCCAAATAAAATTCGGGTGAGTGCCGCAGGTGCTCTCCTTAGTAGTCCGGTGAAGCTGTTAAGACCTTGTTTGGTCAATAGAGTAGTCAGTTCGAAAAAAAAAAGGTTACTATTGACGGCTGTCCCGTCAATCCGCCCGTATCGAAGCAATATGTAACTCTCTTTTTTTACCACCGACATTGAAAACAACATTGATACTGTGACGTTATCATATTACTTTAGGTATGTGTGAGTTGGAATGGACGGAGCTGGTGCGCCTGACCACGCTGGCTACGACCTTCGTGGTCGGGCGCATCCGCCGACTGGGCCTCAGAGTGGCCCTCGAAAAAATCGAGGCCCTGCTGTTCCACGGGCCTCGGCAGGGGCCACCCTCTGGGGCCCACATAACGGTGGGAGGAGTACGTATCAGGGTGGGGTCCACGATGAAATATCTGGGCCTCACCCTGGACGGGCGTTGGCGGTTCGAGCCCCACTTCAAGGGGCTCGGACCGTGCATAGTAGGGGCGGCGGCGGCGCTCGGCCGCCTTCTCCCGAACACGGGAGGGCCGGGCGCTGCCTGCCGCCGTCTTTATACTGGGGTGGTGAGGGCCATGGCCGCTTACCGGGCGCCGGTGTGGGCGGACTCCCTCAGCGCCACGAACGTTCGCGTCCTGCATAAAGCGCAGCGCACAGTGGCATTGAGGGAGATCCGCGGGTACCGCACGGTGTCCTCGGTGGTGGCCATGGTGCTCGCGGGCTGTCTACCCTGGGAGCTGGAGGCGGAAACTCTTGCCGCCGTGTATAATTACGCGGCGGCAGGAAAATCCCGAGGTCAACCTCCGGTGCCCAGGGAGATCGCTGCGCTGTGGGCTACAGCCCGCAGCGAGCAAATAGAGAGGTGGGGCCGACACCTGGCGAACGAGCGTTACGGAAGATTTACCATAGACACCGTCCTCCCGGTCCTATCGGCCTGGGTGAATAGGAGCTGGGGCTCCCTGACGTACCGTCTGGTGCAAATGCTGACCGGGCACGGATGCTTCGGTTGGTACTTACACCGGATAGCGCGCAGGGAGCCCACCGCCGCATGCTACGAGTGCAGCGCTGAGACGGACACCGCGCAGCACACTCTCTTGGAGTGCGCCGCGAGGGGCGATCAGCGCCGCGCCCTGGTTGCGGCGGTGGGGGGCAATCTCTCGCTGCCGGGCGTGGTTTCCGCCATGCTCGGCAGCGAGGACGTCTGGGCTGCTGTGGCCTCCTTCTGCGAGACCATCATTTCACAGAAGGAGGCGGCGGAGAGGGCCCGGGAGGTCGATCCCAGAAGTGGTCCTCTTCGCCAAAGAAGAGCAGCGGGAGGGGCGAGGCGTAATACCCGTCTTTCCCAAAACCATCGCCAAACCTGAGGGGATGGGGTGGGGCACCCATCTCATCGTTGCACGGGTGAGGCTGCTGGTCGTGTACCCAGTAGCCTCTCTATAGTAGGGCGAAGCCTGGCGTTCATTCGCCAGGCTGCCGCAGGGGCAGTTTATCAGGTCAGTGAGCATGCTCGAACCCTGGCTGCCCCTACCATGCGGCGCACGGTACACCGCGGGGTTTTAGTCCGTGCGAATCGGACATAACCTACACTCTCCCCCGGGAGGGTAGCGTATCCATTAGGGATTTCCCCACTTTAATAAAAAAAATGTGGGAGTTATCGTGCCATTTGGTTTGCCAAAATATCATGTAGGTAACGTAATATAGCTTATATTCTTATAATATCATTGGTTATTTGTCGCACCAACGTGATTATAATTCACGCCACTATTATGTTATAATTTGCAGACCATTACAATATGGTGACAAAACTAGGGGTGTGAAACAGACTAAATTAAATTAATTAATACTTATATTTTTAAAAGTTTATAACACGCATTAAAATACTGTCTTCACGATAAAAACTCTTCAAGGTATAATCATATAGCATATCTTCGAGTATTGTTTAGTTTTTGTTTGATTAAAGTTGGTTCGGCCTATCAAAAGTTATTGTATTTATAATGAGGACGCGACTTAAGTACGAGAGTAAAGGGGATAAAATGTTGCTTTAACCAACTTTTTTCAGCCTTTCGTTGAAAATGCCGAAAATTTAAGTTACTTTGTTTAGAAATCGTTTTAGACTGAATTTACGATTTTACTTTTAGATATGGATCAAGGTCGTCGCATTGTTGTTTCTAGTTGAAAAAAAAATAGTCCGTGGAGTCCCTCCGCGCGGAAGAAGTGAAACTTCGTAATGTGGAAATGAAAATAGAAAGGGGTTGAAATTGATTTTTAGTGAAATCATATCGTTTCTTTAAGACAACAAGTCTGTATTTCAGCTAATTTTACGACGCTCACACTGTTTACTTCACTGCATAGCAAGAATACCACGCGCATGTGCTTTGGATCTACCGACTCGCTCTCTCTCCTACTTTCTACCTTTGCGTATCTTTCTTTCTCTCTCCCTCTTGCGTTGGAATATTGGACGCTACTCGTTGCTAACGCTCACACTGTCTCTTTCTATTCCCTTTAACGTTTAACGCAACCTTGTTGGAAGTCGCATTAGAAGTTTCACTTCAAAATGTCCCCCACAACGCTTATTCAACTACGGCCTTGTGTAACTATCGCAAGTCCAACTTAATGTCATCTCAGCACTCGACAGCGTGTATTGGCCGATATTGGCTATCAAATAATGCCTTAAGACCGTGCACCTTGCAACATAATCCATATTTACAGTATCATGGCAATAATTTCAATGTAGCCGAGTCAGTTATCTTATCTAATACTTATTGTAAAGACAAAAATCTATAGACAGCTTACATTATCATTTTTTTTGTTCAACAGTAGCAATTGATAAAAAGAATTTTAACGTAGAATTATTTTTATCCAAATGTAATTATTGATTTTAATCACAGACTAGCCTTTGCCCGCGACTTCCTTCGCGTGGAATAGATACTATGGCTAACGTTAACACGCAGCGGATGCTCTCAAGAGGGAATAAAACCTCGATTTTTAAACATTCTTCATTAATGCTTCGCTCCTATTGGTCTTAACGTGATGATATATAACCTATAACCATTCTCGATAAATAAGCTATATAACGTTGAAATAATTTTTCAATTCAGGCCAGTAGTTCCTGAGATTACCCCCTACAATGTCACAACGTCACAAACTGACAAACTTTACATCTTTATAATATTAGTATAGACTAGCTGTGCCCTCGATTCCGTCCGCGTGAAACCTTATGAATAAATAAACTCATCTGAATGTATTAAGTCCATTTACTTATCTACTTTTCTCTAGTACTTAAGTCGCGACGTCATTAAAAGTACAATTACTTTTGATAGACCCAACCGATTAAAAAAAAGTTATATAAAAACATATAACAAGAATATAATTTCTTCCTGTATTGCCTGCATTTACGAGGAACCACTGTAACATTTAACACGCGCAGTTTACACTCGTTACGATATTGCATTGTCACAAAATCTCATCGATTTGCTTGGCAATTGCAATGCACTACAACCTATTAGCTTCTAATCAGCTATCGTCTTGGTATATGTACGTCAGTGTTTTTGTCTTTGATTATTAAAAGCGCGAAACTTCCTTTAGACGATATTGACTACGTGACGAAAACCTAACCTAACCTGTGACCAAGCGTGGTACCTTGAAGAAGACTCTCTTCACCCTGAACGGGTCACGTGGTTTGGGTACGTTCCCTTATCTAATGGGGAAGAGTACATGCAAAGCCGTTTAGTAGTTTTTGAATTTATCACGAACAGAGAAACTCTGTGGAGGACTCTGTATTTTTATTGTTTTTAACCGAGTTCGAAAAAGGAGGAGGTTACTATGTTCGGTTGTATGTATTTTTTTTATGTATGTTAATCGATATCTCCGTCAATTGCGAAGCGATTTTAACGATTCTTTTTTATTTGAGTTGACTATACTTAGAGATGGTCCGATTTATATTTGATCTGTTGTTGGCATCGATTTCAAATATATCATAAGGTAGCGCAAATATTCATATTTTTTAATTAATTTGGTTGATTTAATAAATTACTTTTTTTCGCTTTTCAGTGCCTTAAGAGTTTTTGGTATTGAATTCGGTTTACATTTTTTTTGTTTATTTTTTTTTTTATTTCACTTATAGTATACCTATATGTTTTGTTTTTTTTTTTTTCAATAGGTGTGGGTAAAACGAGTTTGGTGGTACGCTATATAGGAAAGATGTTCTCGAAGCACATATCTCCTACCATCGGAGCATCGTTTTTCACTTGTAATATCAACTTGGAGAACGCAAGGGTTAAACTACAGGTAAATTGTTATCGCGACTAAATTTGTCACTAAATATTACAACAATCAAGTCACTTAATAAATGTGTGGTGTGTTACTTATCTATACTATCTATACTAATATTATAAAGAGGTAAAGTTTGTGAGTTTGTGACGTTGTGATGTTGTGGCGTTGTAGGGGGTAATCTCAGGAACTACAGGTCCGATTTGAATAATTCTTTCAGTGTTATATAGCTCATTCATCGAGAATGGTCATAGGCTATATATCATCACGCTAAGATCAATAAGAGCGGAGCACAGATGAAAAATGTTTCCAAATCGGGATGTTTTTTCCTTTTGAGAACTGCTGCGTGTTACGTGTATCTATTCCACGCGAACGAAGTCGCGGGCAGAGGCTAGTTGTAAATAAAGCAACGGATGCGAGTTTTTGACGGGATCTCGGAATGTCATGTAGTGGATTTTTTTGAAATTTCTCATGCGTCTTGTCAAGAGTATAGAACAAGACTTATAAGGACATATTTTATTCAGAAAGAATGTACATCGCCCAAAGGATAAATAAAATTTACATTAGCACGAGCAAAGCCACAAGCAAATACTAGTCTTCGATATAAAGAATACGAATCGTATGGTCACGAAAGTATCAAAAACATATTTATTTTAAATATATTCGTTCAAAATTTTATTTTTGGACTAATAATGGTCTAGTTTTAAACGACCGTTTGTTTTTAAAAAGGTATGGGATACAGCCGGCCAGGAGAGGTTCAGAGCGATGGCTCCTATGTACTATAGGAATGCAAACGCAGCACTACTGGTCTTCGATATCACCAGCTTGAGCAGTTTCACGGCGATAAAAGGCTGGGTGAAAGAATTGCAAAGGTAAATACATATAAAAATGAAGTGTTTTCTTGTTCGGGCTTATTAAGTCTCGATTTACACTATGACGCCGTGCACGGTTCGATTTCGCTTGATAATTACATGTTGTTGCTATGCTCATTGTATTCTATTTCTTGTTTATATTTGTTATTATTAGAAATTACCCGTCCACTTTGAAAAATGATGTTTCTATCGTAAGCGTTGTTTAATACAGAATATATATTTGTTCTGAATGTATTTCATTTACAATAACGGTATTGTAACACGCATAATACCTAGTTATATTCCCATAGACTCCGTCCACATGCCTAAACCAAGTTAAGCTTGCCTAGCGTTCCCCGTACAGGATGGGAGATAGACGCTAGGTCAACACAATACAAATAAGTAAGATACGAATTAAGTTAGAATATTCGCGAGAGTCTAGCATCGCCTCTTGTAGGTTTAACACGTAGATTAAGAGGTTCTTAAATCGACATTATTAAAATAAATAGTCTAAAATCGACTTTTAGTTTTTAAAAAATCAATCCAAGCGTTCCCGAACTTAACTTTTTTTTTATATCAAAGGAGGCAAACGAATTGGTGGCTCACGTGATGTTAAGTGATCACCACCGCCCATAGACACTAGCGACATCAGGGACGTCGCAAGTGCGTTGCCAGCCTGTATATGGGAGAAGGGGGAGGGGAAGGAAAGGGTAAGAAGGAAAGAGGGACGTGGGCCTCCGGCTCTCTCACTGACCGAACGAGACACAACAATGCAAGCACTGTCATTTCACGTCGGTTATCTGTGAGAGGGGTGGTACTATCCCGGAGGAGCCGACCCATTCATGCTGAAACCAAAAATAGCTTCAGTGGGGCTCTACCACCTACATAACTACCTGCATATGGTACAAGTTCAATGATATTGTAGCTATAGATACAACATAAGCGCTTCGGCAGCGCCTTGTTAAAACTTGGCTAGCTAGCTTTATATTTGACGGCTGCCCTGTTAATCCGCCTGTATCTGAACAATATATAACTATTGATATCACCCACCTCCGGTGCCGCTCGTCACATTCAAGAAGCGAGACTATAACACGACCGGAACATTGGCATTAGCGCCCCACCATAGTAGAGATACACATTGATACTAGCGCCACCATATTAGTGAGACACATTGACAC
>JACEII010000152.1:1035996-1053087 GCA_014332785.1 Antheraea mylitta | reverse complement strand
TTAGAGATACACATTGACACTAGCGCCATCATATTAGAGATACACATTGATACTAGCGCCACCATATTAGTGAGACACATTAACACTAACGCCATCGTATTAGAAATACACATTGATACTAGCGCCACCATATTACAGATACACATTGATACTAGCGCCACCATATTAAAGATACATAAATAAGAATTATTATTATTTATAATCGGTGAGAGAAATAAAACAGCCGTTTTGTACTTGGCAGGATGACGAAGCGGAAAGAAAGATTTATTGTATACCACAAACAATGCAATATAACACGATGACATAATAATATTAAGTTTTCATAGATGGCGTTAGTTGGTTTCTTTAATGTATCTCTAATTAATTTCAACAATTATTATATAGATTTCAATGAGACGTAAATAAGAATTGATTTTATTGATTTATTACTTGCATTAACATTAGTTTGATGATTATCATTATTTTTGTGTTACTTAAATCATTTTGCAGAATTATTAGTAAATGGTAATTGCTTTGATTTATATAGTTCGTTTTACAAATTATATATTTTATAAATTAGTTTATAAAATGCAAGGCATTCGGATCTTAAGGCATACTGTTTTTATCACAGTAACTACAAAGTATTATGTTAAATGTATTGTTTAAAATATTATTTACACTTTTAAGTTCGTGTTTTTTTAAGGCGATTCATTTTATTGAGATATTTAATGTGATGAAGTGTTTCTTTTTTGGGGGGCTAGCAATGTCCCCGAGGCTATGGTATTATCGGTTGTGGGGAACAAGAGTGATTTGGAGTCGCTCCGCGCCGTTACATACAACGAGGCTGCACAATACGCTGCCACTATCGGGGCGGTGTACTGCGAGACATCAGCCTTACATGACCAGGTGGGACCCTTAGTAACCTCGTCAAAAATTTTTAACCGCTCTATATATAGACACCCGGAATAATAAATCATTACAATGTCCTCTGCCACGTCTGTCTGTCCGTTGGCGATAAACTCAAAGACTACTAAACGGATTTTCATGTGGTTTTCACCAGTAGATTTAAATGTAACTTGTCTGTGCCGTGAAAATTTGTTGCAGGTGTCTAGAAGTAAGAATTAGAATACATTTCAATCATTTTTAGAATAGTCTTTCTGTTTGTATAACCACGCCTTACTGCTAAAGTACTGAGTTCACAATAAAACGTCAGCAAGAAAATCATAAAGCATATCGACGGAAGAAAGCAGAATTGTTGCAACTTGAAAGACCCAACTTTACACTTGTAAACCAAAAAACTATTTCAAAACTTCAATTTTTTTATGCGTAGTGCTAAAACTAGACAGAAAACCAAGGTTGTATCGATGAAAGATGTAATCGTAGGAAAGCGAGATTCAGAACATTTGAAGCGGTATTTTTTTATATAAGAACATTGTAAAAAGTAATTTAGCGCAAGATGCAAGTTACTAAACTTCCGCTTTCTCCTGTCGATATCCTCAGGAGTAACTATTTTTTTGTTTTATTGAAATCGGTCCACTCTATCAAAAGTTATTGTAATTTGAATGACGGCACGGGTTAAGTACGAGAGAAGAGTAGTAATCTATACTAATATTGGAAAGCTGGAGGGTTTCTTTGTTTAGTAGATTGAATACGCTCATTTATCGAAGATGGTTATAGGCTATAACATCACGCTAGGACCAATAGGAGCAGAGTACCAATGAAGAATGTTTAAAAATGTTTCTTTTTTCTTCTCTTTCCGTTGCGTGTAAATGTCAGCCTCGAGTAACTACTCCACGCGAACGAAGTAGCGGGCAGAAGTTAGTTATATAAATAAATATAATCTGGTTATATAACTTTTATTGGGTTAATTATTAACGTTCTACGCGCATAAAATAATCAAATACACACAAATAAAAGAAAATTAAAGATATCTCATGTCTCACAGTCCGACAGAGTTGAAATTATACAGCATCACTAAGAAATACATAAAATGTATGGATATTTATTAACCTTCTTTTGTACAGGAAACCATATGAAAAATCAAGTTTGTGTTGATAGTTACTGATTACAATAGCTTTAGAGCTCGATACAAATCTTAAACTATATAGAAATCTAGTGTTATGATGTTTATGAACCCCGAAACTACTGAACCGATCTTCATGAATCGTTGGCATTTATGTATAATTTAGTCCGACTTAAGAGATACGATAATATAAACTTTGATTAAAGGCCTCAAGATTTTTTCATTACAAATTAATTGTTCGTCAATGTTGATTATTGTTATTAATTGTAAGTTACATCAGTTTTGAACAGATGGCGCTTTAAACTAGTTTCGTTGGCAGAAAACCATGGAAGCAGTATAATATATTCTTTACAAGTGGTATAGTCACGCTGAAGCTGCTACTGGTTTCAGCATGAATGGGTCGGTTCGTCCGGGGTAGTACCACCCTACCCACAGAAACACCGACGTGAAGTAACAGTGCTTGCATTGTTGCGTTTCGTTCTGTCAGTGTGAAGGCCGGAGGATCACCTCTCCTTACTTACGAATCGCCTGGTGTTGCAAGTTTCTATGAACGACGGTGATCCGTTTGTTCTTTAGCCTCCTATTATGACATAAAAAAAAATCTATACAGGCACGTATACAGGGGGGGGGGGGATAGTTGGGATTTATCCCCCCAAACCAAAAGTTGGATATGTATCTGTTTGTATAATATGTATTATAATTCCAGGGTATAGACCAAGTGTTTCTGAACACAGCTTCGTCGCTGCTGAAGCTGTCCGCTTGCTCTCTCGTCTCTTCCCTCAGGTCTTATGAATCGGCTGATGGCGAAACGGAAAAGATACCATCAGGTGAGAATACTCATAAGAGATCGGTCATTAATCATGCTAGGGAGTGTAGAAGGAGGGATTTTGTTTCAGACAATTTTCTTGTTGTTTTTCGAAAAAAAAAAAAATAGTGTACAATGTGAGAAAACCAAATAAATCTAAACTAAAACATGTTTTCAGACTAAAATATCCCCAAATGTGAGACAATTCTTTTAAAAGGGACTAGAGACAAAAGGGTTCTGGTATTATTCCTATTTAGATTACTAATTGTGCACGCGACTTTGTCCGCGTTTACCATATTAAGCCCCCCTCGGTAGCGGCTCAAGCCTAGGTCCGTTCCCTCGGCGTGGAGCCCTAGAGTACGCTGCTCACGCGATACAGTGACACAAAATCTTACATCACTGCGACAACATCACACACATCACCTATACACACGTGCACGCCTACACGCTTTCTTTTTCAGAGAAATAAACGACAAGGAGTTCTACCCTTATTTTTCCTTATATAGTTATATCTAGTATATATATAGTTTAGAGGAGTTTATCAGACACAAAATACACATAGGAGTTGTTGAGACACGCATGCTTGGTACACATGCTTTCAATAACTCATATACGTATACCTAAATAGCTTAGCTTAGGTTAGCTAAGATAGGTCGGGATTTTTGCACTAAACAGATGACAGCCCAAACCGAGGTGTGCCGTGCACCCTTGAGTTAATCACCCAAACATCCCAAATCGGCTGAGTGCCTTCAGCGCTCGCCTCAATAGTTCGGTGAAGCTGTAAAGACCTTCCCAGGTCAAAGCGTTTCCATTTCGAAAAAAAAAAAACTTTGTCTGCGTGGAACCTAAAGTACAAAACAGTGACTAAAATTATAACAACTTTTGTTTGACTGAGAGTGAACAAACAGTTTTGGGGTGTAAGAGGTAACATCAAATAACATCAAAAGACTTGAGACACCCAAGCCAACCTCATCTGCACGTGGTGCACCCTGCTGATCAACGAACGATGCAATGGCGAAAGCAGGGTTTTACAGCCCGACTGGGTCGCAACCACCATGTACATGGCGAAAAAGCCCGTCATAGTGATTCGCTTCTACGGGTCGCATTTCGGTATCAGCCTGTGCATATCCAGTTTATTACAGGCCGGCATGATAGTGGCGACCGGCGATGGACAGTGTGTCAATCGGTAGTCGCTATTATTTTTGGATTGCACTGTGCTTACCATCAGGCATAGTGCAGTCATTTTGCCGTGCTATAATAAAAAAAAAGACGGACAGACATTTGTGAAAATGGTTGAAATGTATTTTTTTACTTTTTTCTATATACCCGCAATATTTTTTTTTTACAAAAATGTAATATGACAATTTGACTCATATAAACACGATACTGCAAAAGGGAAGTATGGTAGTATCATTTTTATTAGATTAAAATATTAATTAAATGGCAGTTTTTTAAAGTTATACTTCTTTTGGCGTGTTTGGGAAAAATTATATGTGTAAATTTTTACGATGCGCGCGCACAACGTCACGAAAAACCGACACGCTGAAGTCAGCTATAGTCAATATTTTGTTTCTTTGTATTTCGTTGTATTAAAACGTTCAATGTATTTAATACCTTTTTTCTATTGTTATCGTTGTTTTTTCTGCATACGTAGAAAAAGGCGAAATATAAAATTTTTGAAAAGATTTGTATCTTGTTAAACCTAAGAAGTATAAATTCTAACGCGTGTACATAAGTACACACACACACTTTGTTTTCTCTATTCATGGCCCTTTTGTATTTAATCAACGATATAATTTTTGTTACAGGCAACCCCACAGAGGAGAATGCGACCCACACAGGTAGAGTTGAGGTCGCTTCGTGGCGCATAGACAGTATAGCTCACGGCGAGATGCAGAAAAGTATGTGTTGCTAGCGATGACGTGTTACCCGGGGGTTCCCCTACGGGTTTTGACAGTTCTCGTTACGTTCCGTTTCACTCGGCACCCAGTGTTTTAGCGAAAAGGGATTGACATTTTATTTTAAAAACTATTAAGATTCTCTAGACGCTCCTTCAATCTAGTATTTGTACGGTTATATCTCTTGCCAAAAGTGATCAGTCAAATTATGAAAAGTTTTATGATTAATTCTATAAAATAGAAAATGAATATTTTTTAACGTTATAGTTATTTTAAGTAGTTGTAAAAATTTATTGGGAAATTATTAAAACTGAATTATGATGTAATTTGATCCCTGTGATTTATATAAAAAAATATTTACATTTGTTATAATAAGTGGGTACTTTGATAACGTATCTAGATTATTTTTTCTGTATTATTCTGCTACTTAAGCGACTCTAACCCTAATGGTTTGTAAATAATGTTGCCAGAATGTTGTCTGTTTATAGTATTTTGCAATAAGCTATAATAATGTAGTGCACTTCATAGGAATGTATTTTATAAAAAAAAAAGTCATAGATATGCCTGTTACTTTTTTTACACACGTCTCTCGAGCTATTTACGACTGAGAGACAAAGTACTTTAACGGCGATTGACAATCTTAACTATAAATAATACTAAAATAGAGTTTTTAATGATTCACTTCTTGAAATCTATACTTTGTAATATTAGTGACGTTTTACGTTGCTGTAGTATGATTATTATGAACGAATGAAGTAATTTATAAATAAACAACTAGAAACATCCATTCTGAGTTGCCATAAAAAGTACGCTATCATGAAAGCCACCATTTTATTGTAATGATTTTTGGACTCGAAAATAATAGATTGCGCTTAAAGGACTTGTATCTAGTTGCCTTAAAAAATGCCATTTTATGTTCTAATAAAAATAAATCGGTGATATTAACCCTGTTATATTTTTTACCCCAAAGGTGGTCTGACTTACACTAGTGGTGGCAATTTTTTTTTTAATGTATATGTCAAATCTTGTTTTTTTTAAATTCTAACCTGGAAATTCTTACTCGAAAATATAATAAAGATAGGTTAAAAATGAGACGACTTTAACAGTCACAAAATATTGTGTATATATATAATACATTTTATTATATACATTTAAATACTAATTATTACATACATTAATGAGATTTTTGTTATTATCCTAGATTTTTCGAGAAATTATTCCATTTAAATTTGTTTGTATATTTCATTTCAAGAAAATCTATTTTAATTCTTAACATTTTGCTGTTATATATTTAAAAATAGGGTTACATTGAGACTATTGATAACGTTCAGACAAATTGTACTACACGTTTCAAATGAGAAGTTAATCGATCTACGCCAACTTCGTTCAATACTTATCAAAATTATATGCAATGGCAACGAAAACATAAAATATGTGTTTTTTTTTATTACAATTACTTAATAAATAATTGGATTTAATATAATTGCAAAATGAACATTGTGTTTTTAGCTACGCATGCATAAATCAATTAGGATTTCATTATTAATGAATACAGCTAATATGTAATGTCCATTATAATTTGGTATTACTGTTTTCAAGTACTAAGACTGAATGAAAATATAATTCCTTGTTTTATAAATTTAATTTTTACTTGAAAAATAGTAAAATCTGTAGATTATTGTTTTTAAAAATGTATATTTTTAACTAAAGTAGAAATGTGGATCAAGATGGCGGTTTCAAAATTACCTTCTTATTTGAAATTTGTGATGCAATTTTGTATTTATTTGTAGAAGTGAGAAAAAGAGAAGTAAAAAAAACGTTGCGTTTTAGTAATATAATATATTTTTTTAAAACCGAAAGAGAAAAACGGCAACTTCTGCCAGTCAAGCCAATATTTTAAGGTTATCTGTTATAAGCTCTGGGCCTATGTATGCAGTTAATCGGTCTTTAGTAGACCTAAGTACCTTCTAAGGGCATTAAAGACGTAATATATATTTTTACATGTTTACAATATTAATGTGATACTATTAATATATTTTTTATATATAATTTTGTTTTATTTGGAACCTACCCTTGGCTATACTCTGGCACAGCGTATATATATTAGTATATATAGAACATGTATAAATCCAGATGACATATTTTCATTATGGTTAAAATCTATTTCATACGAGTTGGTTATCAAGTTCACACGCTTCCATAGATGAAGCTATTCTTTTTCCAATACGATCACTCGATGAAAAACTGGTAAGAATCACAGTTGTTTACAAGAATGTCTGCGGCCTTTCTTTTATTATTATAGCACGAAAAAATGACTGCACTATGCCTGATGGTAAGCACAGTGCAATCCAAAAATAATAGCGACCACCGATTGACACACTATCCATCGCCGGTCGCCACTATCATGCCGGCCTGTAATAAGCTGGATATGCACAGGCTGATCCCGAAACGCGACCCGCAGAAGCGAATCACTATGACGGACGTTTTCCCCATATGCATGGTGGTTGCGACCCAGTCGGGCTATTAAACCCTACCACCCCGCTTTCGCCATTGCCTCGTTCATTGATCAGCAGGGTGCACCACGTACAGATGAGGTTGGCTTGGGTGTCTCAAGTCTTATGATGTTATTTGATACCCCTTACACCCCAAGAGTGTTAAGCACTTTATTTTTGTATTTATTCTAGTATTAATTGTACAAGTGTTTTGCACCACAGCCATTACGTGCCATCAGACTCACAAAAAAAATATAGCCATCTACCCGCTCTGCTGAATAATACACTCTTCAGGTTCAACCAGTGGTGGGTTAGGTAAGTCTGTCGCCTGTAGGCTATTCAAATTTTGCCAACCCTAAAGATATCTACGATTTGATATTTCAGTTCATAGTTAATTATATTACTAACCATATTAATTGCATCTTCTGCCAGTGAAATATTAACGTTATTGTTTGTGCACTATCTACCTAATTACACTACACTTTTCCCGTAAATCTCCTTTTTAATTTCTGTAAGATAAAAAAAATTACCCCAAATCTGCCGCCTTAGGACCGGGCCTCCTGTGCCTTTGGGCAAATCCACCACTGGGTTCAACTAACAATACCCAAACTTGGAATCATGCTAAAAGTATTATTTTAGGATGTAACACCAATATTAGAAACCATGAATTTTATATACCAAAATCTTTGATTCTAATAACTAGAAGTGTAATTGCTGTATTTGTATTCTAATGAATATATTGTTTCCATTACTTTACCTTTATGAGATACTATTCTGGAAATTGTTAATAGGAAAAATATCAGTCTATTTCTCAAAATATTCGTGTTCACGAAATTTATGAATTTTAGAGTTCAATAGAAAATTAAAATTAGTGCAAAACAGTATTAAAATCCATTTTTTTTGCTAAGACAGTGATTACGCCTTTGGATATATTATTACGCTTTTTTATGTAGACCATTTTAATTAATCAATTTTGATTAATTGCAAGATTAGGCTACGTGTCTTGGAATTCATTTTTATTCGAGATAATTAGGAGTAATATCCATAAACGGTTATTAGCTTAATCGTATTTGTTATTTTTGCAAGACATTTGACATTTTCAATATACTGGTGGAAATTAATATGCCATACTTTAAAAAATTATTTAAATATTATAATATATATAAATATGGCCAGAAGTTTCGAGATTACAATGAACTATACCGGTGTTATTACAAAAAAGTTAAAGGCTTGCTTTAAAAAGGTTACGTTTCAGATGTATCGCCATCTTGCTTATCTGTTGTCTCGCTTTGGTTACATATGTTTAACCTTAAGCAATAAATTATGATTTTTAAGAATGTAAGTCACAGCTGATGTTAAAGATTCAAGCAAACATTTGCTGAACGAACGAAAGAGCTGGCAATAAATCTAATTTTAAGATTATGTTCAGTGCACATAGTTGTACTAATACTAACTAGTTCGGTGAAGCTGTAAAGACCTTGCCAGGTCAATAGCGTAATCAGTTCGAGAAAAAAAACTAATACTAATTAAGTATAAAATCCTGACGAATTTTCTGATAGCAAAGTGGGTGTTGTAGTTATCCGGCATGTTATTGTAGAATCTTTATGCAATTCTCGCTAATCTCTATAATCGCTTCGAATATAAATTTTTAGGACACAAATTTAGGTATGTGTATACAATTGAAGTAACTGCCAATTTTATATTTTTGTAATAGTATTTGTACTTAGTTTTCTACGCAACGCACTGAGGTTAACGAATTACGTAAATTAGGCAATAGCCTAAGCAGAGGTGTGTCGCTCACCTTTGATTTGTCAAAATAAAATCGGCAGTGCTTTAAACGCTTTCTTTTAGTAATCCGGTGAAACTGTTAATGCCTTGCTAGGTTAATAGCGTAATTAGATTGAAAAAAAAAATCTTCACCAAATTACGTAGAGATCAAAAACATTATCTAAGAGCACTTGGTAGTGTATGAACTATCCTATATAGTTTAGAGGAATTTTCCGACACAAAATACATATAGGAGTTGTTGAGGCACGCATGCTTGGTACACATGCATGTCTCAATAACTCATACGTATATCTACATCTTTGCACAAAACAGGCGACAGCTCAAGCCGAGGTGTGCCGTGCACCCTCGACTTAGTCGCCCAAACATCCCAAATTCGGCTGAGCGATTTCAGCGCTCGCTTCATTAATTCGGTAGTTCATCGTTAATTCAATGAGGAGGTATAAAATAAAACACAAGTATACAATGACGTATAAATATATAATAAGGTGTCGGGTCGCGTGTAGTGTTGTGTGGTTTTGGGGGGGGAGTGTGTTGGTGTGTGTGTGTGTGGGGGGGGAGTTATCGTGTGGGCGTGGGGGGATGCCGCTTGCGCCTGAGCCACTGTCGGAAGCGGTCGCGTCGTCGCGCGTGCAGTGCGGGGTGCGAGAGGCGCGCGTTGCGGAGCGCTCCGGGCTGGTAGAGTTGGAAGGCGCGAGAGGCGACCGCTCGCCACCGGAGCGTGGCTCCGAGTGCGCACTCGCCCGCGTCCTGTAGTCGCGGCGGCGGCTTGCGGCGAGCGTGCGCGACCCGCGGCAGCGACACCGCGCATCCCGGTACCGTACCTATATACACACAGACCGACTCATCACAACACTCCTAATCAATACAACCCTTTTACTAATATGCGAAATTAACTCTGTAACTGTTTATCGTGCTTTCACACGCTTTCAGAATCGATATGGGTTACTTTTTAATGCGAAAAAGGATTGCGAGTAGACAAAAGATTATATATATATATGGACGTATTTGAAATTTACAAAAATGACGACATTTTAGGGCTAAAAGCTTGGAACTAGTTTTTTGGGCTGTTGTTTCGATATAAATAAACAAGACATTTTACCCTAAAATGTAAAATAAGAAACAAAATATGTAAAGTTCTATTTCGATTTGAAAGATTATTTCAAGATTAGACAAGTCATGTATAGGCTATGCATCACGTGCTAAAGATCAATAGGAGCTGAATACCAATGAAAATTATTTCAATCATTTTTTTTTTTTTTTTCAAAACTTAACACTACATTTTAGCATTAGTCCAAAGTATTTTTAAATTACTAAGTCGCAGGCAAAAGTTAATTCTATGGATATACAAATAGGCGATATGTAATCCAATGCCAATCTCCCTCAATCGTTAATTTTGCGCTCTCGCTTACACGCTCGGCTCGTGCAGTGCGTGCAGCCGGACGAAACCGATTTAAAAGACAGATTATAGCGTCAATGTAATCGGTAACGAATCGATCATGAGGTTTAAATAGTAGATGAGATGTATAATTACCAGGCGGTGCGTTGGGACCGGCTCGGGGCCTCGCGTTCCTCCCGAGGAAGACTGGTTTGTGCGTGGTGCCGGTGGGGGGCATGGCGGGTGGGGGGGAGCCGCGCGCGTACCGCTCCGCGTACGCCGACCACGCGCCCGCACGACGCACGCTCGCCGCGCCGCCCACACCCACACCCACACCGACGCCTCCGTTACCGCCGCCGGGACAACCACCCTGCACCACAAACAATACACTCATCTAATCATACACTAATTGTTCACTATTCGATACTTCTTCTTGGTTACATTCACCATGAATGACTCGGCTCGTCCGGGGTACTACCACCCGACCCATAGAAACACCGATATCAACTAAACAGTACACGCATTGTTGTTGCGTTTCGTTCGGTCACTGGGAACGCCAGAGACACCCACCTTCCCTCCCTTCTCCCTTCACATCCCTTCCTCAAATACGCAAACTAGCAACACACTCGTGTTTCTAATATCTATGGACAGCGGTGGTCACTTGACATCAGGTGACCAACCTGTACGTTTGCCTCTTATGATATATTAAACAAAAAAAGATTAAATAGCAAGGGATACCTAACAATTGTAGTCTATTGACATCATTGGACACATTCCTATTCGACTTGTCAAACAGTCTAATTTAAAACTAACATTACACTCCTGAATGTTTGACCGTAAGCAGTAAACGTTGTCTCCGCGCCATGCGCCGTAATTAACTATTAACTAAAGCCACTAAAGAAAACTGGACGTTTCATAAGATTGAAACCACATTTCTACATTACTAATTGCCAACCTTTACTAACTTGAGGGGTACACAAATGCTAAGCGTAATCTCGACAGTCTTAGGTTCTTCAGAGGCCCGTAACCTGCCAGATCTTAGTTGGTGTCATTCACCTAAACACACTCTGTATCTACATGAAATTGTATATTTACTTCACAGCGTCATAAAAAAAAGAAATGGGAACAATATTCCAACAAAAGTAGAATATAATGATTGTCTTTCCTTTGTATGATTTCTTCCTTCATAATGTCAATCACCTATTACTGATCATCTGTATCCTTTTGGCACAATTACTATCCAACAATTGCTAATTCACTGCCACTATTTACACTGTTAAGGTCTTATACAATATCCTTTAGTAAAGAAAAGAAGACTCTATAACAATTAACTTAGCCCTGACAATACAAAATTAATTTGCAATACTACTCACAGACACAAACAAAAAACATAGCATTAAGGTTGCACTTTTTAAACATAAATGTATTAAAATAAATATGTTGATATTGTAACAAAGATTTGAGTAATTATTTTTGATCTAGAATAACTATCGATTAATCAACAACCTTATATACAGTGAAATGAGACAGTCAGTAGGAAGGCAGCATGCGTGTATCAACACTGACATTCAGTCACAAGGCACATAGCACTTCTCTCATCATGTTGTCTCTTTAAACTATGTACAATAACTAATGCATATTCTTGATATCTTTCTGCACGACAATAAAAATGAATTTATTCCCTATCTGAGTTTAATTCGTCATAAGTACTCTTGTACAGACCAACCCACATATTTTTTATTGTGTTTGAATATTCGCTTCCATCTTGCAGTTTAATCGTTTAGATTCAATTCAGTGTATTAATTATTTAAACCTAGTAAATAAGTTGTATGCACTAACTTTTATCATACATAAGTTTTTTTCTTAAATAACTTGAAGTTTTCCAGTATTATAATTTAAGTCAATCAATCAATGTACATGTCCCGAACAACTTTAACTATGTAAAACATAATTTTAAATGTCTCGAATGATGACAGACCTTCTTTTATGACATGTTGGTTTCGTTTAACTTATACTTTCTTTTGGTGCGTTAGGGAAAAATGATGAGAATAAATATTACGATGCGCGCGCACACCGTCACGAAAAACCGACACCCTGGAGTTAGCTATAGTCAACATTTTGTTTCTATGTATTTGTTTTTTGTATTAAAACTTCCAATGATTTAAATACTATTTTTTTCTATTGTTCGTGTCGTTTTTTCTACAAACGTACAATAAGGCCACAGATAAATGTTTGAATAAAAGATATTTATCTCGTTACGCCAAAGAAGTATAACTTCTAACGCGTGTACATCAAACACTTTTTTTCCTACACTAAAACCATGTGTCATTGTAATTTTTTTAGTAACGTGATTTATCTAGATAAGAGATGACATAGATGATATATGATGGAATGATCTAGAAGCACATATATAATGTGTGTATGTACTCACTTGTGAGGTGGGCGATAACCTAGAGTCGTTGTTGTGGTGCGGTGAGGTGCGTCCCTCCCCGGCACTTTCCAACAACTCGAACGTCACTTTACACTCGTCCCCACCATACTGCAGATATACAACATCCATATTGATAGACCGTAAGCTTTTAAGTCGGAGTTTTTGGTAGGATTTTAGTGTGTCAAATAGTGGGGATTTGTATTATTTGACTCTATATTGTGTAAATTTGGTGGTGTTTCACGTAATATAGTTGGTTTATTGTGCATAAGTGAAGTGAATGGAAAATAATAACACGGCGCATGAAATTCTGAGATGACACAAAAAATCCCAAGAAGGTTCTAACAATAGATCCACCATCTTGTAAGAATATTGATTCACACGATGCTTAATATTGAAATGATCGCACGACGCTCGTGATATTATTGACTGCGTGACAATGGCAGTAATAATCGGAAAGATTGATGCCAAAAATAAAGTTAAAAAAAAAGTTTGTGAGTTTGTGACGTTGTAGGGGGTAATCACAGTAACTACTGGTCCGATTTGAATAATTCTTTCAGTGTTATATAGCTCATTTATGAAGAATGGTTATAGGCTATATACCATCACGTTAAGACCAATAGGAGTGGAGGACCAATAAAAGAATGTTTCAAAATCGGGGTTTTTTTTCCTCTTGAGAGCTTCTGCTGCATGTTAGATCTTTATTTCACGCGAAGTCGCGGGCAGAGGCTAGTTATAATTATACTGTGGAGGCGAATTTTTGTAGGTGGTAGAGCCACTCTGAAACTATAATTGGTTTCAGCAGGAATGGGTCGGCTCGTCCAGGGTAGTACCACCCTACACACAGAAAATCGACGTGAAGTAACAGTGCTTGCATTGTTACGTTTCGTTCGATCACTGAGAGTACCGGAGACCCATCTCTCCTCCTCTCTTCTCTCCCTATCCCTATTCCCCCAAAACACAGGCTGGTAACGCACTTACGACTACCTTGGTGTTGACACTAGTCTATGGACAGCGGTGATCGCTTAACATCTGGTGACCCGCCTGTTCGTTTGCATCTTATACGATATAAAAAAAAATATTTCCAAACACTAAAAAAAAAATGAGACAAATGAGAGCGCGAACTATATTGACAGTGACACCCATGTCTTAACATCAAACAAAAACTCCAGTGGAAAATTACATATTGTGCAAATTCATTATTGTTTTGAACAGTCTCATTTACTATGAAATGACATTGTGGTCGAATATTAAAACTTATATTTGAAGAAATTTTAAGATAATTTATTGTAAGTATATATTTTGTAGAAAGTTTTCATTATAAAGAACGACATTGTAAAGAGTTTACACTGTACATGTATTTTTGTTTCTGTAAGTGTTTTTTATATGAAAAGTATGGTGAGAGGGGTGTGTTAGTGCGGTGAAGGGGGATGAGCGGGTGAGTATGTGTGCAATGTAAGAGGTAATGGCGAAAGCGGGGTGGTAGGGTTTTACAGCCCGACTGGGTCGCAACCACCATGTACATGGCGAAAAAGCCCGTCATAGTGACTCGCTTCTGCGCGTCGCGTTTCGGGATCAGCCTGTACATATCCAGTACCGGATGACTTTCGTCATTATGGCCGGCATGACAGCGGCGACCGGCGATGGATGATCTGTCAGTCGGTGGTTGCCAATGTTTTTGGATTGTACTATGCTTAACATCAGGTATAGTGCAGTTACTTTATAGTGCTTCAATAAAAAATAAAAGTGTATGCAGGTGAGTATATGTGTGTGTGTGTGTGTCTATGTGTCTATGTGTGTGTGTGTGTGTGTGTCTATGTGTGTGTGTGTGTCTATGTGTGTGTGTGTCTATGTGTGTGTGTGTGTGTGTGTCTATGTGTGTGTGTGTCTATGTGTGCGTGTGTGTGTGTGTGCGTGTGTGTGGTGAGTGCGGTGTATATGAGTACAAGCGGTTGGATACTAACGACCCTGACGAGGAAGGCGGTGTGGTGGTCGCGCAGCAGACGGGCGGCGCGACGCACGTAGGCGGCGGGGCCGCGCATGCCGCGCGCGCACATCTCCGCGGCGCGCACCGACCACGGCTCCGACGCACAGTGCTGCAGCTGTACACCAACACAATACAACACAACACATACATATTCATCCTCTGAATCAAAACAATCATCAAAACCGAGCGGTGACGCGGCCTTCAATACCCGAACTAAGTGGTACTGTGTCAGGTCTCCACGTACGTTACCGGGCTACATCAGCAGTGAGGCAAAACCGAAACAACAACCTAAGTCCTACATTTTATACTGTTGGTAAAGCATCAGCAAACTGTGTATCACTATCCAAACGTGCGTATATGTTGTGTATTCATCACCAACAAACAAAAAGAAACATTTTTTTACATTTTCCCAATTGACAGAACTAAAGCTTGTCAATTAGGACTAACCAAAAAATTTAAGAAATCGTTTGTGGTTGCGAGAAAGCTTTCTTCCTTCTGTCTATCATAATAGATCATAAAACTAGCACAATTGCTTATTACTTGTCATTTTACGGCATTGTACAATAGAGAAATGCAAAAATATAAATAATTACAGTAACCATAAATCACAGCATAAACTGAACGATTCTAAATAGAAAAAGCACTGTCTTGTTCTTCGTAATCTTCAAAGACACGAAACAATAAACCACGTTTAAACTTAAAGCGCACGTGTTCAATAGCCTTATTAAATAAAACCAAAATGAAAATATTCACGCGTTTGACATCGGGAATATGTGTCCTATGTCTCTATTAAAATTTAAAAAAAAAAATCCTCAAAATGAAAACAGTAAAACACTTGGCTTAAAGGGTGAGTGTCCAATGTGCTTATTAAATAAAAAAACTATCAAAATCATCGGTATACCTGTCGTACGGCGATAGAGACTAGCTTGTCCAACGTGTATGCCGGGTATGCCTTGATGCCGAGCATCTCCCTCGCAGCATCCTCGTACGCAGAGGACTCCACGTTCCCATCGAGCACGCCCTTCACCAGCTCCAGTAGCACGTTGTAATATTCCGAGGGTGATGACACGTCCGCTGGTAAGTCTGTACGCAATTTACATATTAATCATTACATCTATACTAATATTATAAACAGGTAAAGTTTGTGACGTTGTAGGGGGTAATCTCAGCAACTACTGGTCCGATTTGAATAACTCTTTCAGGGTTATATAGCTCATCCATCGAGAATGGTTATAAGCTATATATCATCACGCTAAGACCAATAGGAGCTGAGTAGAGATGAAAAATGTTTCAAAATCGGGATGTTTTTTCCTTTTGAGAACTGTTGCGTGTTAGTGTTCGTGTCTAACACGCATCTAAGCCACGCGAACGAAGTTGCGGGCAGAAGCTAGTAGTAGATAAAATCCTCTACCATTTCTGTCTTTTTTACCATTCTCCATAAACTTGCAAAATATTAATAAACGGATTTTCATGCAGTTTTCACCAGTAGATACAATGATTCTGTAGGTGGTAGAACCACATTGATTCTATAACTGGTTTCAGTATTAATGGGTTGGCTCGTCCGGGGTAGTACCACCCTCCCTCACCCTTCCCTGTCCCCTTCCCACTTCCCCACCAACACAGGCTGGCAACGCACTTGCGACTCTGGTGTTGCTGGTGTCTATGGACGGTGGTGATCACTTAACATCAGGTGACCGACCTGTTTATTTTTGCCTCCTATAACATAATAAAGAATCTTGAGGAAGTATTAAGTATATGATTTTTTTTTTATTATTATCGGAACGGGACAACATTGGCCGGAACCGCCAGTTATATACTAAATTGTGGTGCATATTCAAATTTGTCAGACTTCGTGTATACTTACTTTATTAAATTGGTAATACTATTGGCTAATGATGAAGTAAAACATCATTAGGAAACCTGTACTTCGGTAATGTTCCTCTAGCACCAAAGATTTGTCAAAAATAGTAAGTGACGACTGTAGATAGTTTAAGAGACCAGTACAAAATGAATGCTCACTTCAATTGTCCGCTCGACATTCATTAGCTTTGCCAAGTCTGGTGAGAATCTACTAAAATCAATTTCATATAGTTTCCAATTTACTTTGGGGCTTTTATTACCACAAACGTATCAGTCCCATTTTTTATTATTTCTGAGTTCATATCAATATCGTCACTAATGAGACATATTTTTTGTGTGTGGGTGTTGGTGAAGGTGGGTGTTGGTGAAGGTGGGTGTTGGTGAGGGTGTGTGTGGGTGATGGTGTGGGTGGGTGATAGTGTGGATGGGTGATAGTGTGGATGGGTGATAGTGTGG
>JACEII010000152.1:1022950-1035986 GCA_014332785.1 Antheraea mylitta | reverse complement strand
AGTGTGGATGGGTGATAGTGTGGATGGGTGATAGTGTGGATGGGTGAGGGTATGTGTGGGTGAGGTTGTGTATCAGTGTGTAGTGTACATACTGTTGGGTTTGAGACGCAAGGCGGCGGCGACGCCGGGCCGTGCTCGCGCTGCCTCGGCGGCGAGCGCTTGTGCAGTGCGTCTGGCGGCCGCGAGCCGCTGGCAGAGGGCGCCGTGCACGCGCAGGAACAGGTACCACGACGCGGTGCACACGAACCTGCCCTCCTGACAACACATACACACACCATTAACATCCCAACACCTAATCTACAACATATTATACAAACTAACAAAAACAGTTTTCAGTGGGATTTATATTGTGTAAATTTGGTGGTGTTTTACATAATATAGTTAGTTTATTGTACATAATTGAAATGACTGGAAAAGAATACCACGGAACATGAAATTCTGAGATGCCACAAAAACTTCCTGGAATGTTCTAACAAGGAATCCACCATCTTATTAGAATATTGAAATAATCACACGACGCTTGTAATATTATTAACTACACGACAATAGCAGTAATCATCTGAAAGATTGGTTGACAAAAATAAGGTTAAAATAAAAAAACTAACAAAAAACAACATCTCCTACAAGCTCAGTTACAATGTAATTTTATGAATTTCTCTTTAAAAGTTTCACACTAATCTTAATTAATCTCACTTAAAATTATGATTAATGCCACTATATTATCCGATAGAAGACTGTCTAAAATCGTTCTTTCATTTACATTGAGATCGTATAAAACCCCAATGCACATTTAAATGAACAAGAGTTAAAAAAACTAGATAATTTTATTATAAAAAAACTAAAATGTGTCAACTGTGATATATAAAAATATACTAAATACTCGATTTTTAACTCATTATATCATAGGTTCAGCCTCACAAAGTTATATATGACACTCCTTACATTTCAAAATATAAAAAGCCGAAATGTATAAACCAAATCCCAAATAATCTAGTCAATGGTCTGTCAGTACACCGTAGGGTTTTAGTCCGTGCGAGTCAGATATAACTCATCCTCTCCCCCGGGAGGATGGGTATCCATAAGGGATATCCCCACGCAAAAAAAAAAAGTCAATTTAAGCCCCAAGACGTCATTAATGATATACGTATATCAAATCTACCAACGGTTCCGACAAACAAACCATAAACGTAAAATAAAGATGCAATTTAATTAACATATGTGTGTCGACATTGCATTACATGAAATGCTAATGAGGTCATCGCACCGTCAGCGAACCGTGTAGTTTATAACAACTTTTTTCTTTTTTAATTAGAAAAGAAAAATATTATGTCAATGAATTATAATATTCAAATTAAAAAGTTGATGCACTAGTATCAGTGTTATTACAAAAAAGTTATACATCTATTGAAACTTACTTTAAAAAGTTTTCATTTTAAAGCTTCGCGCTCGCTGAATATTCGCCATCTTGTTCTTTTGTCTAGCTTTAGTTAGGTTAGGTTAAACTTGCGAAAAAAGGATAACGCGAACTTGCCTCGGGCGAGCGCTGTGTATTTAATACGAAACCTTTTTAAAGCAAGTATTCAATACGTAATTTTTTTTTGTAATAACACCGTATATCTCTAATTAATGGAAGAGGCGTATTCTATAATTAAGATATATTTTTATTTTAATCGTTTTTTTTTCTTTTGGGAGCTCTTGCTGTATGTCGGCTTTAGACCAAAGTAATTATTCCACGCAAACGAATCGCGTGCAAAAAGCTAGTCAATAATAAGTTAATCAAAGACCCCCTTTAATGCTCAGGCAATATTTGGATGGCCTTAAAACATTCTTCTCAATCTTAGGAGTTATATTATTATACTATTATCCCATAAACGACACTCACATTAGGAGGATAATCCTTGAGATCTTCGTATATGTCATGCTGTTCACTCTTAATGTCCAGTTTGACCGGAGTTGGCTCCTCGTTGCTGCTGCTGCGTTTAACGCTGTTCGCTGTCAAGTTCGTACTATCTGTAATACAATCCACAAATCGATATATACTCCCAACATTTGTATACACGAGTAGTAAATTTTTAAAGATAATCTTAGCTTTTTGTAATATGTCACGTCATATTCAAGATCTCAAATTATCGTGTAAAAAATTTTTCTTTTTTTTTTTGAGAATCAATAATTCCGATTATTACTGCCATTGTCACGTAGTCAATAATAACACACAAGCGTCGTGCGATCATTTCAATATTAAGCATCGTGTGAATCAATATTCTAACAAGATGGTGGATTCCTTGTTAGGACCTTCCAAGGAGTTTTTATGGCATCTCAGAATTTCATGCTCCGTGTTATTATTTTCCATTCACTTCACTTATGCACAATAAACTAACTATATTACGGAAAACATCACCCAGTTTTCAAAATACAGAGTCAAATAACACAAGATTATGAATAAAATATAAAATCCACTACATGACAGACTAAAATCCCGGCAAAAACTCCGTTTACTGTCAATATGACAATTATAAAAAAACAGACTTCATTTTATCATTTTACAGACTGTAATATTTAAACTTTCTTCTCGGTGTATAAAAACTGGAAATCATAAAAAAAAACATATTATATGGACGTTTTAGATTGGATTTAGTTCATTCTCAAATGTAACAGCATGTATATACATAACAGATTATCTAATTTAACTTTATATTCCATAAATATTACTTATTGCAAATAACAACAAACATAATATTGTTATTTATACTAATATTATAAAGAAGTAAAGTTTGTGAGTTTGTAACGTTGTTGGGGGTAATTTCAGGAATTACTGGTCTTATTTGAAAAGTTCTTTCAGTGTTATACAGCTCATTTATCGAAGATGGTTATAGGCTATATATCATCACGCTAAGACCAATAGAGGCGGAGCACCAACGAAGAAAATTTAAAAAATCGGGCCTATTTTTTCTTTTGAAAGTTTCCGCTGCGTTTTAGCGTTTGCCCAAAGTATCTATACCAGGCGAACAAATTCGCGGGCAGAGGTATGTTGTAAAAGAGAGAATTTCCATTGACCAATTACCATACAAATCATACAATTTGTTAGTTTCGGAGTTACTAACTCAAATATAATTTAACATATAGATTATGTAAGAAATAGTTATCATACCTTTATTATCTGTGTTATTGTTATTCTTAGGTTTGTTCTCCTTGTTGTTCTTGTTGTTTTTACTGCTTTTATCAGACCCATTGTCAGATTCTGATGACTGTGAACAAAATATAGATTTTATTCTCTATATAAGACTCTTAACTATTTTCAACAATTCACTGAATAATATCTACACTTTGTTGAATCAAAAGAATTGTATCAATTAACCAACATAAAAGGAAATGTAATATAAAATATTTGTATATTTTAAAACAATAAACTACAATATGTAAGTGGTAGAGCCACGCTAATGCTATAACCGGTTTCATCATGAATGGGTATGACACAAAAAATTTTATATATATATATATATTTATCTCTTGATCAATCATTAAGGCAACATTAACTTAATTGCAATTTCGTTTTATAAATTATCGCGGGCGTGACGCTAGTTAAACATAACAGAAATAAGGTCAAATATATCATGCGATTTTTTCTATCATTTACTAATCTATACTAATATTATAAACAGGTATAGTATGTGATGTTGAGTTAATGACGTTGCGACGTTGTAGGGGGTTATCTCAGGAACTACTGGTCGATTTGAAAAATTCTTTCAATATTATATAGCTCATTTATCGAGGATGGTTATAGGCTATATATAATCACGCTAAGATCGATAGGAGCGAAGCACCAATGAAGAATGTTTAACAATCGAGGCTTTTTTCTTCGTGAGAGCTTCCGCTGCGTGTTAGCGGTAACCCAAAGTATCTATTCTACGCGAACGAAGTCGCGGGCAGAAGTTAGTCGGTTGTATTTCAAAGAAATCTCACAAAACTTCTATGTAATTACTACATCTATACTAATATTATAAAGCTGAAGAGTTAAACTACTGATCCGATTTGAAAAATTCTTTCAGTGTTAAATAGTTCAGTTATCGCCGGAGTCTATATATCATCACGCTAAGACCAATAGGAGCGGAGAACCAATGAAGAATGTTTCAGAATTGTTTTTCTTTTCCTTTTAACAACTTCCAGCCAGCTTAGGCCAAAGTAACTATTCCACTCGGACACGAAGTCGAGGACTGAAGCTGATTATACACATAGTCGCGTTTAATTCCAAATTAACCAAAAAAGTGACTAAAAATAATAAAGACAAATACAGGTCAATCTCAAAATCATTGTCAGTCGAGCATTGACTGATTCGATTTGGTTTTTGTCGGAAACGGTCAGCTCCATGTGTTTATTTGTTAAATATCTATACAAGTATGATACCTACTATTGTACTGTAGTTTATCAATATTTCTGAATAATTTTAGAGACAGTCAGTAGGAAGGCAGCATGCGTGTATCAACACTGACATTCAGTCACAAGGCACATCGCACTTCTCTCATCATATTGTCTCGAATAATAATCATTGACATTTTTTCACTGAGAGTGATTAACATTTGTTTAACATTGATTATTTGTTTTATTTGTATTCTCGCCATACATACATATATATATGTAAATAAACCAATTATCATAAACCGTAAAAAATGCATTGCATTATAATGACCATATAAATAAATTAACATATGTGTGTTGAAATAATTTAATTTAATGAAATATTAGTGAAGTCATCGTCCCTCGCGTTATGGATGCACGATTTTATGATAGCAATGAATCAAATTTTTCAAATGAAAGCTTTACTAACTCCGTCGTGATTTGAAACTCGATGAAACGAAAATCCGACATTAGAATGAGATAAACATAATGTATCTTTAGAATTTTACAGGCGTGAGAACGAGATAAAACACATTGAACAGTGTTTCTTGTATTCGAGGTCTTGAAGTAGAATGAAATAAACATAATTTATCTTTAGAATTTTGTGGGTGTAAGAACGAGATAGAATACATTGAACAGTGTTTCTTGTACTCACGATCTTGAAGTGTACGTACGTGTATAGAATATAGACATAATAAAAATAAAATGTTATTCAATTTAGGGCCTGCGAAGGCACTTATGAACTTCAGAATTTCCACCAGTTCCAAAGAGAAGAACCAGAAACTAGATCAGGTTTATCGTTTCATTATCCTATTATACTTTTTAATTATAACAACATAATAGACATATACAGTTACATTTGTTTTTGGTGGATGCACAGTGAGAGACGTCATTTCCAGATGTCATCATTTGTTCACATATTGATTCACTCTATAATATGTAATAATACCCGCTTAATATAATACTTAATCTTAATGTGTCAGCATGTTTTTTATTGACATAAGTACTGGTAGTGTAAACAGTTATTAAATAGCTTTTATCTAATATGGTGATTTGTCTTATTCAATCCAAACCCTTAACATTACAGTCTCCTTATTGTATATTGGACTAGCTAATAATTGCTCTGCAAACTTTATCGGCGTAATTACAAAAAAGGTAAATACATATTAAACACTTGCTTTAAAACGGTATCGTTTTCAATGCACCGCGATCGTCATCTTGCTCTTTTTTTTTGCTCTTTTTTTCTCTTTGCTCTTGCTTGCTTTGGTTAGGTTATGTTAGACTTGCGAAATATATACGAAATATAATATGTTAGGCGAGCGCGGTGCATTTAAAACGAAACCTTTTTAAATCCAGTATTCACTATATATTTATCTTTTTTGTAATAACACCGTATATCTGTGGGGTCAAAACAAGTGTGGTGTATTTACCCGTGTGTACTGACTACTATTTGACCATTTTTTCAATATTTCACTTCCACCACATGGACGCATGTTTGATCTAATCAAATGTTAATGAAGACCATTAACCTGTTAATGCGTGACTCTCATTATGAAAGCACAATTCTAAGCAGTGAATAACATTAAATTTGGTTAATGGACATGGAACAACATCTCTCAACTTTTCATAAATATGTATAAAAAAAAAAACTCATTAACCGTATCCAAATGTTATGACTAATTTAGCAGATAAGTTAGGAGTTTGTTTTATTCCAGAATGTTAACAAATAAAATAATTGTGATATAATCATTGTTTCTTGCTTTATGTTATTGGAACAAAAAAAAAAAAAGTAATAATCAATTTATCTTACTACTAAGAAATAATTTACAAGCGTAAACTACATTCCTAACACAATGATTTAGTTTAGAATGGAAATGCAAGCGCTATAAAAACAATAACGTCATTAAACCAAAAATAGTTTAATAATTGAACAGTTAATATTTAATAAATAATAAAAGAAAATAATAATAATATGCTCACGGATCCGATTTTTACGTAAAAAAAAAATACTACAAATAAGTAATAAAAAAGGTGCGAACCAGAGTCTGTAGAATAGAACTAAAAAAAAAAGAAAAACAATGATTTCACATTCTGTTAGAATTTTATTGTGATTTCTATCCATTTTTTTTCCTACATTTGATTACACTTATGTAACATTTTGTTGACTCGGTTCCCTTCGTTTATGACACTATCTGGCACAGACAGCGCATACTGTACCTACAATCTTTTTTTTTTTATCGAAGTACGACAAAGTGACTGCACTATGCCTGATGGTAAGCATAGTACAATCCAAAAACAGTGGCGACCACCGATAGAGAGATTATCCATCGCCGGTCGCCGCTGTCATGCCGGCCATAATGACGAAAGTCACCCGGTACTGGATATGCACAGGCTGATCCCGAAACGCGACGCGCAGAAGCGAGTCACTATGACGGGCTTTTTCGCTATGTACATGGTGGTTGCGCCCCAGTCGGGCTGTAAAATCCTACCACGCTATCGCCATTGCCTCGTTCGTTATTCAGCAGGGTGCACCACGTGCAGGTGAGGTTGACTTGGGTCTCTCAAGTCTTAAGATGTTAATCGACACCCCTTACACACCCAATACACATTATGTGAACTGTGTATTGCTTACACACGGTGCCATAAATTAAAGAAGAAGAAGAAGAAGAATTTCCTTGTCATAATGAATGTGAGAGATGGAAAACTCACCTCGTGTTTAATTTCTTGTTTTAGAGTACACTTGTCACTATCTTGGTTGTTCTGGTCAACGATCGGACTCCCTGGACTCAGTAAGTCTTCCTTGTCTTCTGTAATAATACAAAGTTATTAGAAAAAAAAAAAAATTGGAACCTTCTGGAAAAATTGAACTAAGTGTAATCTTAATTTGATGGTGATGGTCAACAATGGCTCAGCTCGTCCGGGGTAGTACCACCCGACCCACAGAAAACCGACGTGAAGTAACATTACTTGCATTGTTGCGTTTCGTTCGGTCAGTGAGAGTACCGGAAGGGCACATCCCTCTTCCGTTCCCATCACCGACACCCAAATTCCCTATTCCCCCTCCTTGAAACACAAACTAGCAATGCACTTGATTCCCCTAGTGTTGCAAGTGTCTATGGACAGTGGTGATCACTTAACATCAGGTAATCCGTCTGTTCGTTTGCCTCCTATAACATATGACATAAAAAAAAGAGAGAGGCTCACCCGGCTGCGCACTCATTTGCTTACTACTGTATACACACACACAGCATATTTGTTACATGACGATCTCTAATAAAACGCACTACCCATAACGTGAATTAAAGAAATTTGTTCTATAAACGAAGTAAAAATGAACGTACCATCATCTCTTTCATCGTCGGAGAGAGGTTGCCTCGGATGTGAGAACAGATCGGGTAGAAACTGCCTCAGGAGCTGCTTTATCCGTCTCTTTTCAGCTTTCTGTATGGCCGTCTGCCTCCGGGCGTGGTGTATCAGCAGTTCCGCCGTATCTCGGACTATCTTTATCGCTACAAACATACATTCATGTATTATAATTTATTATACTAATGTAAAGGGTTTATTATTGTACATTGTGATTCATCAGTAGGAAGGCAGCATGCATTTATCAACAAAAACATTCTGTTGTTTGCACATCGCATGTATTTCATCATATATTATTGTATAGTCTAGTAATTAATTATCCGATACGAAATAAATATAAGAGTTATTGAGGTATAAATGCTTAGTACACATATATATTCCAACAACTCATATACGTATGAATAGTTTGCTTAAGTTGGCTCAAATAGGTCGCGAATATCAGGCAACAGCCCAAGCCAAGGTGTGCCGTAGTTGTCAAATAAAGTCGGCTGAGCATCCTAAACGCTCACGTTAGTAGTCCGGTGAAGCTGTTAAGACCTTAATAGGTCAATAGCGTAGTTAGTTCGAAGACAAAAAAAGTCTAGTAATTACCTTCTAAACAATTTTTTATTTTTATGATTATTTCTGTTTCCTAACCTAACTCTTCCCTGCCTCGTAATGTGCTCAGGGGAAAGGCTCTATGGTCCAGGGGAGATATAAAAACGTAAAATCCGAGCACTTTTATAGTGAAGATGTGTAAGCCACTTAGTAAATATTGTAGTCAGAAGATGGTACCTAGTTAATTTCAGGAGCACTTTGGTTGACTTTTAAAAAAAAATATATAACAATGTTAGACAGTTTAGTAATGTCGATTAAACTATTATAGTTAATTTTAGACATCATATCTTATGTGTATATCCTACGGGAGTCAATTTTAGACTCTTGAAAAATACTAAACTCAATCCTTATTCTATTTATTCATAAGTACCTGGGCGACGGAGCTTGCCTCAATTCTTTAAAAAAACATTATTAAATTAAAATAAGCTGTTAGGTTTATCTCACAAAATTAGTATTTTTCTAGAAAAAATTAAAAAAAGACATGTCTTTGCAGTCACAGGGATTCGAACTGGGGTTTATGAAGCAGCCGATTTCTAACTGAGCTATTTTTATTTTGACAGGGGTAGCGAAATTTACCTTTATATTGTAGCTATATTTTTTTTCGTCGCCTAAAAATGGAATTAAAAAAAGTTTTCTCTGAATAAAATCTAGCTAGATCGATTAATCGTTGCGGAAACTACCAACATATTAAGAAGTTTCACGGAAATCACTGACGCCATTTCCGAGATCCTGAATATATACAAATTTAAAAATATACGAGAATTGCTCGTTAAAAGGTATAAGATATGCTGACCTCTTACTTCTAATCTTGATAGGTGGTAGAGCCACGATGAAGCTATTACTGGCTTCAGCATGAATGGGTCGGCTCGACCGGGGTAGTACCACCCCTCTCACAAAAAAAACCGACGTGAAATAACAGTGCTTGCATTGTTGTGTTTCGTTCGGTCAGTGAGAGCGCCGGGAGGCCCACTCTTCCCTTCCTGTTTCCTTCTTTCCCTTTCCTTCCCCACCCCCTCTCCTGATTTCGCTAGTGTCTATGGACGGTGGTGATCACTTAACATCACATCACGTGACCCACCAGCCCATTTGCCTCCTTTGATATAAAAAAAAAAAACTATCATCCTGTACGGGGAATGCTAGGCAAACTAACAAAGTTTAGGCATGTATGAGGAATGTATGGGATTATAAGTACCTTCCTGTCGGGTCTGCATGTTGTAGTCGAGTACGACATGTGGTCCGGGACGACGTGCTGCGTATGCACTTTCCACTTCGTTGAAGAGAGTCTTGGACCGCATCGCTTTGAGGTCGTTCTGCTTGAAGTTGATCCCCTGGTGGTCGAGCGACTTCAGGTAGTACTTCTCGTTCTGTTCCCGCCACTGCTTGTTGAAACCCTGCCGTACGATACATTTATAAACTTATATATAAGCGCCATCTGTTCGACAATCATGAAACCCATAATTGATAACAATAATCAACATTGACAATTATTTTAATTTAAAAAAATTGTAGTCTGAAAAACGATCAATAACTTTAAAATTCAACTAAATCACTATTTATTTGAGAAACAGGTGGCAGAGTGTTCGTGATTATACAGTTCGTATTTATAATCAATTTTTTCTGTGTATATATATATATATATATATATCTTTTTTTTTTTATTGTAGCACGGCAAAGTGACTGCACTATGCCTGATGGTAAGCACAGTGCAATCCAAAAATAACAGCGACCACCGATTAACACACTGTCCATCGCCGGTCGCCACTATCATGTCGGTCTGTAATAAGCTGGATATGCACAGGCTGATCCCGAAACGCGACCCGTAGAAGCGAATCACTATGACGGGCTTTCTCGCCCGTTCTATTATATCTTTGTTATATATTTGTATGTATGTTTATTTGTGTATGTATATCAGTATATTTATTTTATTATTTTTGTTTTATTATATAATACTGCATATACATGTATATATATTATATATTTGACCTCTATACATATGCACCTACAAAAGTATTTGCTTGATTACAATACCGCTGGTTAGCTGAAAAAAAAATGCTTTAGAGCATTAAGCTCGCCAGTGTACAAAAAAAAAAGTGTAATAAAGTATTCATTCTCATTGTGGTCTGTCTGTAAAGGTGGTTTACGAATGACAATTGTATGTAGGGATGTGAGTTTAATGAAAAAAATCGATTAATTAGGAATCGATGTTTCTTTTTTTAAATAATAATCGATTTGTTAAAAATCAATTTTATTGAAAATAAATAATCGATTTTTTCAAAAATCGATTTTTATAATATTTAAAAATAGACATGCTTTCCATATTCCTATAATAAACCTAAAGATTTAAAATAACAATTTATCAAATTAAGAATCACATAAAATTATACGTATCAAAAATAACCAGTTCAAAACAAAAAAAAAGTGAATTTTCTTTTAAACTTTCAAGGTAAAGAATATAGAAACTAAATACCATAGAAATTTTAAGTACTATTAAACATTATATCGTAATAAAAATGAAATGATAAACATCCTAACAAAATGACAACATTATTAATTCTAACTGTAAAATTCAAAACAATGAAGTTCTCTTTTAAATTTTCATATTAATCATAGTGTGACTGAGAAAATTAAAATTAAAGAATTTTCTTTTTTGAATTATTTCAATAATAATTTATAGTTTTGTAAACTTATCGATGTAGAGGTTACCATAAAACATTTTTAGTAAACATGTTGTACTCGCATGACAGACCTTTTTAGTTTTATTGAAAGTTTTAATTTTACAGAGAGCGGTATTTGGCTGTCATAAGAACCACAACAATCATTATAAGATATAGTAACTCATGTTACTTGTAAGGCAGTGGGATGTTTTCATTCTATGTTCTTTTTAAATTTGTAGTTTCACTACAAAATTTTTCATTCTATCGAACAGGACATGCATATTACTGTGGTATTATTCTTTTTCGTTATAAAATACTTTCGCCAGCCGCTTTTAGGTGTTTTGCGGCTAGAAAACATTTTAAATTTTTACAAACATGTTATCTCACTATGCTCACTCTTCAATTGTAAATAATAATGAACTTATTTTGAGTTTTTTTCATCCGTCGCATAGATGTTTATAAAAATCGATTAAAATGCGTAATTCATATAATCGATTTTCAAAAAATCGATTAATATGAAAATAAACATCGACAATAAAAAATCGATTATAATAAAATAAAAATCGATTTAATTAAAAATCGATTATTTTTTAACATCCCTAATTGTATGTGATAAGGTCATAGAAAAAGATGCATTGGCTGATAGAGTGAAAGAGAGATAGATGCGTCTCAAGCCAAACGCTTGTTCGGCGGTCTCGTTTGCACCAAACGCTAAGGCGGAACGTGACAATAAGTTGTGCTTTCACTTGCGTGCAACCGGACGGAATCGATTTATATAAGACGTGTTAACAAGTCAAAAATATTGAAACCATTAGTCAAAATATGAATTCACCTATCTCTCAAATTGGGCCAAATTATACATAAACGCCAACACTTTCACAACATTGACATAGGATGAGTAGTTTTATAATTCACTAGCCTCTGCCCGCGACTTCTTTCAAGTGAAATAGTTACTTTGGGCTAACGTTAACACGCAGCGGAAGCTCTCAAGAGGAAAAAAACCCTGATTTTTAAACATTCTACATTGGTGCTCCTCTTACATTGGTCTTAGCGTGATGATATATCGCCTATAAACATCCTCGATAAATGACCTATATAACATTGAAAGAATTTTTCAAATCGACCCAGTAGTTCCTGAGATTACCCCCTACGACCTCACAAACTTATAATATTAGTATATATTATGCAGAAACATCATGATACAGGATTTTTATATATTTACATTGTAGATTAGGTAGGTAGTTAATACTGGGCATACCCATTGGAGGCTAAAAAACACAATTCACTTTAAATCAAAACGAATAATCTATACTAATATTATAAAGAGGTAAAGTTTGTGAGTTTGTGACGTTGATGTTGTAGGAGGTAATCTCAGGAACTACTGATCCGATTTAAATAATTCTTTCAGTATTATATAGCTCAGTCATCGAGAATGATTATAGGTTATATATCATCACGCTAAGACCAATAGGAGCGGATCACTAATGAAAAATGTTTTAAAATCGGGATGTTTTTTCCTTTTGAGAACGCGAAGTCGCTGGCAGAGGCTAGTCAATAGATAAAATATCACTAGGTGAACGCTTTTACATACCTTCTGTGCTTCCCGCCATTCTTCCTCTTTCGCTTTGAGCCTCCTCAATACAACTGGTACAGCTACGACTGGGTTCTTCTTTAAACCGGCTATAATATCCACCGCCTGAGAAATAAAAACAAGTCATTGTTTTTTTTTATACAATTTATTGTCTTTAAAAACAACTATACAGGTGCTACTGAGCCTAGTTTCTACAATTTACTAAGCCACTTCAATTTACTGAAACGTAAATTGCACTAAATTACTGTCTAATTTGACTATTCAATTACTAGGACAAAAAGCTTCATATCAATTTATTCTACACACATCTAATTTGGTTATTTGCAAGGAATATTGCCATAATATATGAAAAAGGAGCGAATCTGTCAGTTTTTTCTAAAATTAAGTTTTGTAATATACTAGCGGATGTTCGCGAATTTGTCTGCATTGTCCTGCGCAT
>JACEII010000152.1:985993-1014316 GCA_014332785.1 Antheraea mylitta | reverse complement strand
CCTCTATAGATTGAATACATTACACACATTTATTCCCTCTATAGATTTAATACATTACACACATTTATTCCCTCTATAGATTTAATACATTACACACATTTATTCCCTCTATAGATTTAATACATTACACACATTTATTCCCTCTATAGATTTAATACATTACACACATTTATTCCCTCTATAGATTTAATACATTACACACATTTATTCCCTCTATAAAACGCTTTATTATATACATTACCTATGACTTTTTCACTATAATCCGGCATCCTCCCCTTTTTAATAGTGCCGGATTAGTGGGATTATACCGTACTAGCCTCTAGCCGCGACTTCGTCCGCGTGGAATAGTTACTTTAGGCTAAGGCTAACACGCAGAGGAAGCTCTCAAGAGGTAAAGAAAACCCGATTTTTAAACATTCTTCATTGGTGCTCTGTTCCTGTTGGTTTTAGCGTGTTGATATATAGCCTATAACCATCCTCGATAAATGAGCTATATAACATTGAAAGAATTTTTGAAATCGGACCAGTAGTTCCTGAGATTACCCCCTACTACGTCACAAACTCACAAACTTTACCTCTCTATGACATAGTAAGTATAGAAATCATAGCGCTAGGACCAATAGAAGCAGAGAACCCCAATAAAGAATATTTCAAAATCGGGGTATTTTTCCTTTTGAGGGCTTCCACTGCGAGTTAGTCCAACGTTAACAATTCTACGCGAACCAAGTCGTCGGCACTTGCTAGTAATTTACAAAAAGAAAACCTATTAAATAAAGTATATTTTTATAAAGATAGTGCAGAAATATTCTGTACGCACGGAACAAAGTTTACTATAATCTTAGATAGTTGAATCTAGGACACTGGTTCTGATGACCTATTTTTTAAATAGGATATAACGTTAGTAACAGTCGTGTAGTTTTTTTTTTTAATAAACAGGAACATCCTCCTAACAGTATTTAAAAAAATTCCATGTCAAATGTCAAATAAGTCAGGGTATTCTTGTAATTTGAAAATGTGAGTCGAAATACGTTCAAATCACCTGTGGATGCTGTATGGGCGTGTGATGATGAGGCGGAGAGACCGGCTGCACCGGTAGGAACCTCTCGTTCTCATTATCAATCCTCGCCGGCTGCAAATACAATCAAATTTACTATATATATCTCAATATGGAACATTCAATACCATAGCCATTCACGTCTTGTATTTTATGTGTAATACGTAAATAAAAAAAAATATTTATTAAAAAAAAATTATATTATACGTCATAAAAATAACTATAGATTCCCGTACTAGGAACTGAATCCTATGTAGGGAGTAATAATTCAAAACTATGTTACAAAACTTATAAACTATTGATGCCATCAGTGGTTTACTTATTGGGTAAATTAAATTAATAGAATATAAAACATAATTAGAATTATTAGAAAATGATGGTAAAAACCAAATTGAATATTTATGTATAACATATTTCTGCCCGCGTCTGTTTGACTGGGCTCCTAAACGGCTGCACAAATTTGGTTATTTTTTTACGTGTGTTCAGGTGGATTTAAGAATGATCTAGATTCAAAATCGGACACGATAGTTGGCATTGCGGTTGAATTTAATTTTCTTTTTTATTATTAAGGCAGGACAAAGTCCATCAGGCCGTTTAGCAGCAATATAAAATAGTACCTGTATTGGCGGAGTAGACGGACGGTCCGGTGTAGCCTTCACAGCCTTCGCATCTGGCAGGAACTGACCAAACTCAGCCAACAAATCTTCCTGGTTTTCAAACAGCTTCGCCACCTGAACATAAAACTAGTTAAAATAAACAATTTGTCCATTACATATGTAATTCAAAACATACACACACTATACTAATATTATTAAAAGGTAAAGTTTGTGAGTTTGTGACGTTGTAGGGGGTAATTTCAAGAACTACTGGTCTGATTTGAAAATTTCTTTCAATGTCATATAGCTCATTTATCGAGGATGGTTATAGGCTATATATATCACGCTAAGACCAATAGAAGCAGAGCACAGATGAAAAATGTTTTAAAATCGGGATGGCTTTTTCTTTTTGAGAACTGCTGCGAGTTAGTGTATCAATTCCACGCAAACGAAGTCGCGGGCAGAGGCTAGTACTCTATAAAGTATTATACAATCCAAACAAAACAGAGGCTGAATTTGAAATCACAGTATGTTTTATATCAAAAGGTATTTCCCATCATATTTGCAAGTTGGCAGGAGTCCAACAATGCTGACTAACTCGCAAGACTATTCAGCTTGGCTTCCAAAAATCACCTATTTGTGAAAACAAACATTGCAATGATAACATATAGCATGTAGCGTTTGCCATCTTCGACCATATCGATATTTAACGTAAGATCGGATTGTGGTGGAAACATGCTGAAATGTATAAAGGATTCGGGAAAATATTTGGAAGTGTAAAATGGTATGATATTCTTACCTGTGAGTAGACCTCCTGCTCCGTCTGCTGTTTAGCTTGTGGCTCCTTCAGATCCCTCTGACCGCGCTGGTACGCGTGCAGGATCTCCAGAAACCGTTTGTACTTGTCCGGTTGCCGGGAGAACCGAGACTGGGACAATATCAGAGATTACAATTAAACTCAATGTTTAATAAATATATTCTTGAATATAAAGGTTAAATATCAGCAAAGCTCGACCAGGAGAAACAAAATCAAAAACACTTTATTCAATTTAGACCTTGAGAAGGCGCTAATTAACGTCAAAACTACCACTGGTTTGGATAAACAACCCACTCATAGAGAAGAACCGGCAACAACACTCGATCTGGTTTATCTTTCATGATTTATATACTTTTACAAAACATAGATGGCTGAAGCAAATGGAACAAAATGACTAGAAATGAAATTGTGTGTTCGTGAATTCAAGAATAGTTTCGTTTCACAATTCGACCCGGTATTTTTTTTAAATCATCATTTATACTATAAAATATCCTGGTTTTTGGATGAGGTTGAAGACCATTTACTATCGACTTTTCTCTTGTACTTGAGTCACGTCTATATTAAAATCACAACAACTCTTGATAAAGTGGACGGATTTTGGTCAAACATTAATGTGCTCGAAGATATGCTGTATGATTTGCTTGGTTTATGTTTTTATCGTGAACTCAATACTTTAGTAGTGATGCGTGCCCAAAATAAACAAACAGACAGACATTTCTAAAAGTGATTAAAACATATTTTATTGCTTATTCCGAGACACCTGTAACATTTTAACCTAAAAAGTGCAGACACGTTAGCTTGACATTCTCATTAATATATGTATAAATCAGTTTGGATATACCTTGATTTTGTTGACGTATTCAATAGCGTGGTTAAACTCGACGGGCTGTCCGGGCGGGGTCGGAGCTCCGCCGGGGATGCCGCCTGCAACACCCGCCACAAACACTCAGTAACACAACACAATCCTCACATCTCAACAAACGACATGTTCAATTATTAAAATCAGAACTCATAATGAGCAGCCGCATGTTATTCTCACGTTGAATCAATCGGTAATTAATTTCATCATATTTACTACAGTAATTTCATTTTTAACTTGTCTAATGAAATGACCAAAATCAAACCGCCATAAAGGCAATAAAGTAATTTAAAAAATCAGTCCTAAAATATGTAATAATTAAATTAAATCACAAAAATAAACACACAAATATATAAAATAATAAATTAAAAAAACACCCAATAGTCGCTTACAGATACGATTTTTATTAACGTACACAATAAATAAAACGAATAAAAAAAGGTGTGAACCAAGAATGTGCAGACCAGAAAAAAAAATTCTCCAATATAAATTAAAAGAAGGTCGTATTCGTATGTTAATTCATACATATTATTATTTTTATTGAGTAATCTATTAATATTGTGGACTATGAACGTATGGAGCTGTAGTCTGGTGAAGTTGTACAGGCTTGTCAGACCAACAGCGTACTTCTAGAAAACATAAGGCTTATGAAGTACTAGCCTCTGCTCGCGACTTCGTTCGCGTGGAATAGATACTTTGGGCTAACGTTAATATCCCTTATCGAACTGAAAAGCTCTCAATTTTCCAATAATAAATATATGGAGGAGTTGTTGAGGCGTGTATGCTTGGTACACATATACGTTTCAGCAACTCATACATATATGAATAGTTAGCTAGGTTAGCTAAGATAGGTCACGATTTTGCATGCAACAGGCAACAGCCAAGCCGAAGTGTGCCGTGCACCCTTGAGCTGGTTGCCAAAATAAAATCGACTGAGTGCCTTAAGCGCTCGCCTTAGTGGTCCGGGGAAGCTGTTAAGACCTTGCTGGGTCAATAGCGTAGTCATTTCGAAAAAAAAAGCTAACGTTAACGTGCAGCGGAAGCTCTTAAGAGGAAAACAAACTCCAATTTTTAAACGTTCTTCATTGGTGCTCCGCTTCTATTGATCTTAGCGTGATGATATAGAGTCTATAACCATCCTAGATAAATGAGCTATACAATACTGAGAGAATTTTTAAATAGGACCAGTATTTCCTGAGATTACCCACTACAATATCACAACGTTACAAACTCACAAACTTTACCTCTTTATAATATTAGTATAGATGACAAATATTGTAGATACCAGTAAATAAATACTTCAATTAGTTGGAAAAATAACTTAACTATCGTTCTTACATTTCATACTACTCTGTGATTATAGTATCAATGCACTAATTATTGCTATTTTTAATTGATAACACTACACACTATTAACTATTGAAGATAATAAAAATAAAGAGAATGGGTTAACCATTACAGTAGAAAAACGTTCTGAACTATTTTCATCTCTTTATACTTACAATTTTTTTTATAATATAAACTTATCAGTTTTTGTACTTAAAAACCTATTAGTGGATAATTTTTACAATCGAAAGACATAAATAAATATTTTTGGAGGATCAATAGTTACAATTAGCAACACAAACTTCTATAGGACAAGTTTCGTTGGAACTAAGCACAAATGGATGCTGATTTCTAACTTATTATTACATACTCGTAAAACAGTATTAGAAAGACTTGTGGCTAATCTAGCTACTTACTTATTAGTCATTTAGGACTTAAAAAAGATCTCAAATAGGGGCTAATGTGAGTAAAACACTAAGTTAAATCACAGTTTATAATTTGAAGCATATTTTTACGCCGATCCTATTCAACAAATGAGAAAGAAAAATAATTCAATTCCTAAATTAAATTTATAAGTGGTAGAGCCACGCTGAAGCTATTACTGGTTTCAGCATGAATACCCTACGCTCGCCGGGGTAGAGAACCACTCGACCTACAGAAAACCGACGTGAAGTAACAGTGCATGCATTGTTGCGTTTCCTTCGGTCAGTGAGAGCGTCGGAAACCCACCTACCCTCACATTCCCCTTTCTCTCCCCCCTCGACTGCCCTGGTATTGCTAGTGTCTATGACGGCGGCGATCACTTAACGTCAGGTGACCCATCGGTTCGTTTGCCTCATTTGACATAAAAAAAAAATCTTTCCTGAGGTAATTATAATATTCCAAAAAGTTTTTTTTTTTAATTAATATACTATCCCAGAGCCTAAATTGATACTACAATGATAATAGTCTATTCGTTCTGACTCAGAACTGATTATTCTTAGAAAATGTTGATAAAAAACCGGTCATATTTAACATGATTGACAAATGATTGGCATTTACATAACCGAGATCATTTATGACAGAGCGTTCCCGCCTTCAAAACAATGATAAAATCATCGATAGCAAACTGATATACATAAGAAATCAGTTTTCCTTCAAAACTTTGATTATTTTAACTGTTATTTCGTAATATTGTCAATCTGTACGTATAGTATACACATATATATATACTAGCTAATATCCGTTACCGTTTGTTTACGTTATTATCTTCATTTATGTTCAAAACAGAACATTTAAAAAAATGAAAGAAAAGTATTTGACACACTCTCTTCTGCGCATACGTACTAAATTGCTCGTTTCACTTGTCTCACAAGATAACACGCCGCTGAAAGCCGTAGCACATTATAAATATGAGACACAGTACGGAAACTACGGACATACGCTTGAAAACGGCACACTCACACAAAAACGCGCATCGACGAGAGATTTTGAAAGGAATTCTATGGACAGCACCGCGAAGTTCGCTTGGCGGTCGTGTAGATGCACATGTTTGCCGGTGCGAGCGTTTATAGGGAGTTTCCATACTTGGTGTTATGTGTACTGTGACCGTAGTGTTATGAAAGTCGTTGTCGCGTTAAAGTGTGTTAAAAAATAAAAATGGACAAAAAAAGATAGGATATGCAGTAATTTTCGGCGTTATGAGCAGACAACGGAACCCTTCAAAGGTAATAATAATTAATCAATCTCACAAAACGGAATTTTATTATATAATAAATCCAGAAACTATGATGTATGGGTACAAACAGTCGTTCTGATGATTTATTATTACACAGATCACTGATCCGGCCCTATTCCAAGTTTACACAAATGGAAATCAATTATTTCATTCATCTCTTCCAACCTTCTGAAAGTAGCAACATGCTAGTCACACTGCCACGTCCTAGTAAGGTTATTTTTTTTTTTTCTGGCAACCTGCTGTTGTCAAGTGAGTAACGATATTACAAGTTTCTTGATATAATTTCAATTAACGAATAAAATGGAGGCAGTCTTGTTAGAACTTTCCGTGGAATCATTCTGGCAAGTCATAAGTCCATGCTCTGTTGTATTATTTCTGATTCACTTCACTTGTGCACAATAACCAAACTATATTACCTAAAGCACCAGCAACTTTACACAATATAGAGTCAAATGATACAAGATTATGGATAAAATATAAAGACCACTACATGGCATTCCAAGATCCCGACAAAAACTCCGTGCTAGTAAGATTTCATTTTGGTCACTTACGAGTCGATTTTGATTAACAGCATTAAATACCTTGATTATGATGTACTGCCGCTTCCATCTGTTGGTGGGCGTGGGATATCTGATGCAGAGTGTTGGCTCCCGGCGCGCTCACCGACAGATTATGAACTATTGCGCTTGTCACTGGCCTTTTGACAAAACAAACAAATAAATAACTTTAATTAATTCATCTTTACAGAATAATCATAATAAATAGAGTCGCACTATTCCGAGTTATTGGGAAATCAAACTCCTAAGTCCTAAACAAAAACTACGAACAGTCTACATTGTCCCATATATAGCATGTTTTCTTTTCACAGTACATGTTTAAATATGATTTATTAACTTATTATTTTCTCGCCTTAACGAGGAATAAATTATATGTAATACTTGTTCTATATTAATTTTATACACGATTATTATAAATCGAGTAAGTACAATCTGTGAATAATTAATTAAAAGTTATTCTGTAATTCTTCTTAATAAATCTCGTGACGATAATTCGATACAAGTATAAACAATCCGTACATAGATCAAGATTTACAAACAGTTGCGTACAACAGACCGATAGTAGAAATGCCTAAATATATAGACTTTAAAAAACTATATATAACTGATTATGCACCATCAAATCCTTGGAAAATAAAAATGTTGTTGTTGTTGTTTACAATTACACAAATTTATAATAGATTAAGTCTACAGAGATAGTGCACAATCTAATTTACCTTACGGCTGGTTGGATTTATTATGGTTATAATCAGAATTAGAAGCAATGCCGATGTAGTTGAAAGCGTTTTTGGATACAACATTTATAGACCCCTTGTAATCATCGTCATCAAAATCAGCCTGTAAGAGGCCCACTGCAGGGCCATAGGCCTCTTCCCGAAGGAAGGTATAGACGTTATAACCACGCCAGCCCACAACGTATTTCAAACTCTGTGAAATCCACATATTTATATTTTTCCCACATACAGTCGTACTACAAGAACATTTCTCAGATTCGGGTTTCCTCACGATGTTGTTCCTTCACCGTCAGCCGATAGTGTTACCAATTTAATATTAGCAAATGTACGCGAATTCCGAAAAATTATTTGGTACACGCCGGGGTTCGAACCTGCGGACATCGAAATATTACTCCACCGTTGAAACCACTAGGCCACCACAACCATTACAATCGATTCGATTCGGAGAAGGAAAGCATATTGATGAAACCATAGCGTGGCGGTAGTGCTTTATCTAAGTCAGCCTGCTAGCTACTACCCTCAAATTAAAAAATATGTCGCCAAGCACCTATTGCTGTGTTATTTAACTTTTTTGTAATAACTCTTGTCTGTACTTTTAAAATGTTTGTAAAAATATATTACAGGTTTATAGGAATAAGTAATAAGATACATTTCAGTCATTTTTAGAAACCATTTCATTTTACATTCCATTCACTTCACTTATGCACAATAAACTGACTATATTACGTAAAACACCACCAAATTTACAAAGTATAGAGTCCAATAACATAAGATTATGAATACAATATAAAATCCACTACATGACCAGACTAATATCCCGTCAAAAACTCCAATTTACCCAAGGTTTCACGTGGATGAAGTCGCTGGCTCAGCTAGTTATACAATTAATTTTTAGTATGGTTGCAAGTCGATTATGTGTGGATAATGTTTCGAGTTTCATTCACTTCTCCGTCAGGTTTAAATTAATTTTAGAGACAATCAGTAGGAAGGCAGCATGCGTGTATCAACACTGACATTCAGTCACAAGGCACATCGCACTTCTCTCATCATGTTGTCTCGTTATTTTAATACTGATTAGAGAGTGATAGACAGAGATCCCTACACGGAGAACAATTACAGCAAGTGTGGAGGATTTCGGGTAGTATTTCTTATCAATATCCATTTAGCTATACCAATGTTAAGTCCTAGACAAAATAAAATAAACGGTACCGAGGTAGTGTACCAGATATTTAAGTTACGAAAAGGAAAATTGCATTATAGACACAATAGTGAAAGACAATTGTGTAGAAATTTTGACACGCTTGAGAGATTAACTAAATTTAATTGTTCATTATTTTATTTTTTTAATACGATTAAATAAGTACAATGAAAAGATAAACCAGATCAAGTTTGTTGCCGGTTCTTCTCGATGAGTAGATTGTTTTTCCAAATGTTAAATAATATTTAAAAAAAAAAACATTAATTCAACATAATTCTTATTGAAGTGAACTTCTATAATCTAATCCGCAACCTTTTTTGTGTCACGAAACGGGGTGGGGGTAAACACTGTGTCGCGTAGAGTGTTGAAAGCACCGATTCTCATCCGATAATCGGATTTAAGAAACTTAATGCGCGATCAGTACTCGGATGGGTGACCCCGCCTGGGAATACCGTGATGGCTTTTTGTTATATTTTTTTTGTAGATGTGTGTGGAACACAAATCAAGTTCGAGACACAACTTAAGGATAAATAAATACCAACTTTAGATTCTTATAATAATATTATTTTAACATCGTTTTGTATTACACTTTTGATTATATTACGCGCAAGCCAGAACTTACGGTTGTATTTAGAGCTGACGAAAAGATTGGCAATACTACAACGCTCAAGAGATTCGTTTGGTTTTTATTACTTGTTGGGGTGTAAGGGGTGTCGAGTAACATCTTAAGACTTGAGACACCCAAGCCAACCTAACCTGCACGTGGTGCACCCTGCTGATCAACGAACGAGGCAATGGCGATAGCGAGGTGGTAGGGTTTTACAGCCCGACTGGGTTGCAACCACCATGTACATGACGTAAAAACCCATCATAGTGACTCGCTTTTGCGCGTCGCGTTTCGGGATCAGCCTGTGCATATCCAGTACCGGGTGACTTTCGTCATTATGACCGGCATGACAGCGGCGATCGACGATGGATGATCTGTCTCTCGGTGGTCGCCACTGTTTTTGGATTGTACTATGCTTACCATCAGGTATAGTGCAGTCACTTTCTCGTGCTACAATAAAAATAAAAAAAACTTGGTAAATGTGCCTGTCTCTGATTCTAGTTACATTGTTTTTTTAAATTATTATTCACTAGCTTTTGCTCGCAGCTACGTTCGCTTTTATATAGATCTGGCCTATTCCTAAGCCACTTACTTTTGTTGGATGAATAGTACTCGTGGATTTTTATATAGCCCCGAAAATGTGTTTGCAAAATTTCATAATGACTAGTCGAATGGTGAAAGCGTAACAAACAAACATATATTCGCGTTTGTAATATTAGTTAGGATTTATTCAAAACATAGAGAGCACAACCTATTGGCTATATTATCGTTCATAGTGTGTAAATCGGGAAGTACGCTAAACAAGAAAGGGCGGGTCACACACCCGACGACAACCATAAGCGACCGAACTGTGAATGCTTATGTCAAGGATATAATATACAACGCAACTAACATAAGTTTTTCAAAGCGAGACATTTACGCAGGCCGACACGACAGCGGCGATCAGCAATTGATGATTTATCTCTCGGTGGTCGCCGTTGTTTTTGAATTGTACTATGCATACCATCAGACGTAGTGCAGTCACTTTGTCCCGCTGCAGTCGTTAAAGCGTGTCGTTTTATGAAACCACGATACAAGTGAACCTTATGAAGATACCTTTTTTCGGATCGTAATAATTTAACTGAAAATTATCTGTAAATAATAAAAGTTCTTAATTTCGGCTACATAAGAAGAAATTCATAAAGCATACATGTAGTCTTTGATTCATTAAAATCGGTTCACTCTATCAAAAGTTATTGTAATTTTAATAACGACGCGACTTAGTGCTCGACAAAAGTAGACAAGTAAATGAACTTGATACATTCAGATGATTTTATTAGTTTGTTTTTTTTTTTTTTTTACAATAAATTTCACGCGGACGGAGTCGCAGGCAAAGCTAGTAATAAAGACAATAATTCAGATGATACACATATTGGCCTTTCACTATACTCCTAATCCGCGGCCGCGAGTCGGCTGTAATGTGATACGCAATAGATGGACGAAAAAATTTGAGGCGATGGAAAAAACATTTCATTTACAAAAAATAACTAACAATCGCCAGTAAACTCGCGTGTCACTACTAGTTTATAACACAAACGAATTGTGTAAATATGTCGAAAAAAAAAGATCAAGGACGATGATTCATAACGTATTTTAGTTTTAAACAAAGCAAAAACTTATGTACAGGTTTTATGATAAGGAAAAACATTTTGGTATTTCGTTATAAAACAGAATTGCGTCGTAGGTATTCAATTTCTGCTTATAAAAAACATTTGTAATGGCGTCGAAAATGTATACGCACAAGAAAATAATGCAAATAATGCATTAATAAGTAACTTGATCTGTTTGTTTTTTTGTGGTGGATTCTTGTCATTATGTATAATTTCGTAACAGCGTAGAGACTTTAAATGTTGAAAAATCCACTGAAATAAATCTGATAATGGCTGCGAAATCCTTATATATAATAAAACAAAGTTATCTGTCACGTCTGTCTGTCTGTTCGCAATAAACTCAAAACTACTCAACGGATTTTTATGCGCTTTTCACTAGTAAATAAAGTGATTCATAAGGAACGTTTTGGTATATAATTTAGGTAGACAGTTTAGGTATGTAATTTGGCGACTTCGTCCCCGTGGATTAGTTTCTTTGAACTAACTCGTAACACGCAGTGGGAGCTCTCAAAAGGAAAAATACCCCGATTTTTAAAACTTTCTCCATTAATGCTCCACTCCTATTTGTCTTAGCGTGATGATATTATAGCCTTCTATATCAAACACTGAATAACTTTTTCAAAACGGGTCAGTATTTCCTGAGACTAGTGCGTTCAATCAAATAAACCCTCCAGCTTTATATATATTACTAGCCTCTGCCCGCGACTTCGTTCGCGTGGACATAGTTAATTTGGGCCAACTAATATGCAGCGAAAGTTTTCAAGAGGAAAAAACAACCCGATTTTTAAACATTCTTCACTGTTGCTCCGCTCCTATTGTTCTTAGCGTGATGATATATAGCCTATAACCATCCTCGATAAATGAGCTATATAAAATATTTTTTTTCAAACCGGACCAGTAGTTCCTGAGATTACCCCCTACAACGTTACAAACTCACAAACTTTACCTCTTTATAATATCAGTATAGACAGTATAGATTAATTCAATATATGTACATCAAACTATTTGCAACAATAGGTGACTAGATTTTCAAATTAATATAACATTAACTCATTAAATTACTAAGAAAATTATATACCTCTTACAACAAATTTTATAACAATTTACAAGGACTATTTACGCATTCATTGAAATAACGTATGTGCAAACAAATTTTTTATCACTAATCTAAATAAAAGTAAACAATAATCGAATCTTAAACCTTATAAACACAGCATAAAGGTATCATTTCACATGACACCTTCGAACAGAACGTGTATATTGAGATAACAATAACATTCACAATACAGTCAGTCGGGTGATAAGATTTTTTTTTTCGATAGCAAGTCAAGGCCCCTATTAACAGTAAAAAAAAATTGGTAGTTCGAATACAACTTAGAAAATCAAAGTGCCATGTGTAGGGTTTATGGACCTCGAGTCAAATGGAATATTACGTGTAAACAAGATTCACATCTTAGCTCTCTATCTACCTCCTTAGCTCAACAGCGTGAATATAGCTACAGAATAAATAAACAGAGTTTTTGGCGTGATTATTGTGTATCATGGTAATGGTTTTTATATTGATTTATAGTCTTGTGTTATTTCCCTTTACATTTGTAATATCGGTAATATATAACGTAATATTCGGTTATTGCATATAATTGAAGTATATGGGATTTTTTCCCCGAACTGACTACGCTTTGACCTAGTAAGGTCTTAACAGCTTCACCGGACTACGAAGGCGAACGCTTAAGGCACTTAGCCGACTATATTTAACAACTCAATGTTGCCTGATACGTGCAATTCGCGACCTATTTGAGCTGACCCAAGCTAACTATTCATACATATATGAGTTGTATGAACATATTCTGTGTACCAAGCATACATACCTCCACAACTGTTATATTTCGTATCGGATAATTTTCTAAACTATTTCAGTTCGATAAGAAACAAAACCCTTCCACTTTCATGTGTAAGCGTGTATGCGTGCACGTGTGTGGAAGTGATATGTGTAATGTTGTCGCAGTGATGTAAGATTTTGTGTGAGTGTAGTCGCGCGAGTAGCGTACTCAAGAGCTCCACGCCGAGAGAACGGACCTAGAATTGTATGGGACATAATACTACGGAGCATGGTTTCTAAAATGTCAAAATAGTCCCTGGAAAGTTCTAACAAGGGAGCCACCATCTTGTTAGAACATTGAAATTACCACAAGATACTTGTGATATTACGTACTCGACAATGGCAGTGATAATCTAGAACAGGGCTGTCCAAACCATGGCCCGCGTGAATTGAATTGTTGCGGCCCGCAGAATCTTTTTTTTCACCGAAAATGACAAATGTCGGGCTAAAAATGGGTTCGATGATGGGCAGTACCTACCATTGTGAAAGTGCATATTCAACAATGAAGCTTATAAAATCGAAATACAGGCCTTCATTGACAGATACTTCACTTAAACATGCACTGCGTCTAGCTAATACTAACATTGAGGTTGATTTTGACAGAATTTTAAAAGAGAAATGAATTAAAAATTAGATAATAAAACAATGATATCTATTATACCTGTATTTTATTTTTCATAAGTATTTTGAGGCCCCCCAATTCCAAAAAGTCATTTTTGTTGGCCCTGAGTCCCTCCTAGTTTGGACAGACCTGATCTAGAACATTGCTTTTCAAAAATAAAATAAATAAACAAACGCAATACAAAACAAATTTAATTTTAATATTATTTACAGGGGGCTCCAAAATGTACGTATAAACACTGTCTGAAAAATGTCGATACATAAACAGAAAAAATACTAGACATGTTAGTAAACATTAATTTTCGTAACTAAAGCCTGTGTGGTCCTGTTACGGTCTAAAATGACAAACACGCTAGACTTATAGGCGACTGGCTCTCATCTACAGCCGCCAGAACGCACCAACAGTTGCTTAGTGACAGATGTAACTTTAGGTTAGTAGCTAGCTATACGAGGTTAAAAAAGCCCTACAACAGTGCTAAAATACATGACGAATATTTTCCTTCACCGAAAATTCCCGACTTAGTTCCAAGGATTCAAACCAAACATACATGCATCATCGCGGTGTCCTAGCACATTATTAATTAAACCAGATGTTTCTAAACTTTTTCCTCAGAGACCCCTTTCAAAATTTACCTGCACCCCCGGCAACTACAGTTCTAGCATATTTCCAAAACTCGCCCAAAAATGTAAAGATTAAATCTAACTATGGAAAGTAGCAAGTCTCGGCACACTACTATATATGGAATATGCAAGTTTTTAGAAGTAACAGTCGCTGAGCTTCTTAAATATTATTTGCCTACATTAATAGGTGAAGTGAAGCCAACATTTTGGTTCTTCACTATCAAAAGCAGATAAATTTTCGTAGACCCCCGCTCAAAAATTGTGAACCCTCATTTTTTGTCACACCAACGTAGACCCCCGTCGATTCTCCGTGGACCCCCTGGAGATCCACCTGAACCACTTTGTAAATTAAACCATCATCGCATTATATAAAGGATTATTTAAATCTAAAGGATACCAAAATAAAAAGGTGTCTGTAATTCGCACGCGGTAAAAATGAAACTTAGTATTCCGATTAATTTTTAAGAGAATGAGATGAATACATTATAGAGGCGGTAAATAATAGTTATTTTTTATATACATTAAAAATATAAATAACACACAACACGGAATGTTTTTTAAAAATACGCGGTAGTCACTACGATCCAACATAAAATAATGTACTATAAATAACAACGTTTCTCTTTCTTTCTATCTCTCTTTGTATACATTTCGAGTACATTAGAATATACCATCCCGTGTTCTCACAGCCTAAAACCCATACCTATATACTAATAATATATAGTTAGTAACAATATAGCTATATATATATACTAATTAATAATATAACTCTCTTTTTCATTACACATTTTCGTTTCATAAAATGTAATTAAAACCGTCAAAAAAAGAAGTTTCACGTCAATAACCGTACAAATGAAAATAATCGTTGACCTCTCACGCGGTATTTTAACCTCATTGTACTAAACAAAAAACTGACATAGACATATATGACAATATTTTTAAAAATAAATATCTCTTACTATTATTTATCTCTTGGCACACACTCAACTGATAAGGTCAACGACACTAGGCTATGCTAACAAATTTTATTTTTTATTTCCTTTAAGCCATCTGGATACACATCCTTTAAGTTTCACTTTTTAATACTTTAAATTCTTTAGTGTTCTAACAAAATGAATTTCCTAGCTATCTTGGTACAATTTTGTATGTAGACTTTTAGCAGGGATCTTGGACTGTCATGTAGTAGACTTTATTCATAATCTTCTGTTGTTTGTAGTCAAATATTTTGTACTTTTGGCGGTATTTTACGTATTATAGTTTGGTTATTGTGCACATATGAAGTGGATGGGAAATAATACAGCAGAGAGCATGAATTCTGAGATACCATGAAAACTATATAGCAAGTTCTAAAAAGTCGTCCAATGTTGAAATCACCAAAAGAGGCTTGTAAAACAATTACCAACTTGACAACTTAAGTAATAATCTAGAAGATTGTTCACTAAGAGTAAAATTAGGAAAAAAAATCTATGTAGTTTCTATGGTAATCAAAATGAAATGAGGAAATCTCATTATTATTTCTAAGAAAATTTACTTCTGCATAATATGACTATGACGAAAAACGCCACCAATAATAAACTATATAAATGCAAACGAAACATATGTACATGAAGTCGTGGTGGCCTAGTGGTTTAAACGTTGGAATATGATTTCGATGTCCGCAGGTTCGAACCCCGGCATGTACCTACGAGTTTTTCGGAATTCGCGTGCATTCCCCTTTTAAATTGGTGGCACTATCGGCTGACGCTGAAGGAACACATCGTGAGTAAACCTGAACCTGAGGAATATTCTTGTAGTACTACTGTATGTAGGAAAAATATAGAACTGTGGATTTCTCAGAGTTTGGAATCGTCAATACGTCGTGGGCTGGGGTGGTGATTACGCCCATACCTTCCTTCAGGAAGAGGTCTATGGCCCTGCAGTGGTATCTTACAGGCTGATAATATATATGTACATAAACAGTAAAATATAGATCAGTACATCAAAAAGATTCCGTTGTAAAATTCCTTTTATTCTGTATCACTATAAATTAATTATTCCAGAGTTTATTTTACATTCCTCTATATAACTGAAAATATAGCCGATTCGAATACACAATTAGATCAATGGTTTAAGAGGTCGCTTAAAATTATCTCAATGTTCCAGAAATTGTTGTTCTGAATCTTGGTGTGCTTTGTATCTCTCACATAGGGCGCGCAATTGGGAGCTATCTTTGTTATAAACTAGCCTCTGCCCGCTACTTCGTTCGCGTGGAATAGATACACTAATACGCAGCAGTTCTCAAAAGGAAAAAACGTCCCGATTTTGAAACATTTTTCATTTCTGCTCCGCTCCTATTGGTCTTAGCGTGATGATATATAGCCTATAACCATTCTCGACGAATGAAATATATATCACTGAAAGAATTATTCAAATCGGACCAGTAGTTTCTGAGATTACCCCCTACAACGTCACAAACTTTACCTCTTTATAATATTAGTATGGATTGATTAATCCGGATTTTATTTATTTTTTTATAATGTCGATTCAAATACACAATTCGGTCAATGGTTTAATAGGTCTTTTAACCTTATCTCAATTTTCCAAACATTATTGTTCCGAGTCTTGGTGTACTTTGTATCACTCGCATAGGACAAATACTCGCAATTGAGAACTAGCTATCTTTGTTACAAATCGATTAATCCGGATTTTATTTTAAATTCTTATAATTAACTGAAAATGTAGCCGATTCAAATACACAATTCAACCAACGGTTTAATAGGTCTTTTAACCTTTTCTCAATATTCCAAAAATTATTGTTCCGAATCTTGGTATATTTTGTATCACTCACATAGGATAAATACTCGCAGTTGAGAGCTAGCTATCTTTGTTACAAATCGATTAATCCTTATTTTGTTTAAAACATTTATAATTAACTGAAAATGTAGCTAATTCAAATACACAATTAGACTAATGGTTTAATAGGTCTTTTAGCCTTATCTCAATGTTCCAAATATTATTGTTCCGAGTCTTGGTGTATTTTGTATCACTGACATAGAACAAATACTCGCAGTTAGTAGCTATATTTATTTATATTATACACTTACTGCGCAACTGGTAGTAGATGCACGAGCTGCGGCTGAGGGGGGTGGTGGACACCCAACAGCACTCCTCCGCTGAGACCAGTCGGGGATGGCATGGACACCGAAACCTGAACATAGAACCATACAAAATAACTATTATATGTATATTTGTGATAGGTGATAGTCACGCTGAAGCTATCACTGGTTTCAGCATGTATGGGTCGGCTCGGCATGTATGGGTCGGCTCGACCGGGGTAGTACTACACCTCTCACAGAAAACCCGATGTGAAATAACAGTGCCTGTATTGTTGTGTTTCGTTCGGTCAGTGAGAGCGCCGGAGGCCCACCTCTTTCCTTATTTCCCTTTCCTTCCCCTCCCCCTCTCCCATATACAGGCTGGCAACGTACTTGCGACTTTCCTGATGTCGTTAGTGTCTATGGACGGTGGTGATCACTTAACATCACGTGACCCACAAGTTCGTTTGCCTCCTTTGAAAAAAAAAATGTACGATTGTAAACCATCCATCTAAATAGGACAATTACAGCCACGACAATATTCACATACAACATAGTATACGTGTCATAATTGAAATATAATATATTAGGCTTATATGTAGACAAATACAACAATAACTTCTGCAGCATTAAAGTCACCGATGCCAAAAATATTCGTGTACCAATTATTCTATATTAATTGCTTTAAATGATTCAGGAAAGTAACTATTCAATAATATTTAAAACATATTTCACTACTTTACATTTAACTATCCTCTGCCCGCGACTTCGTTCGCGAGGAATAGTTACTTGGGCTAACGCTAACACGCAGTTGAAGCTCCCAAGAGGAAAAAAAGACGATTTTGGAACATTCTTCATTGGGGCTCCGCTCCACATGGCCTTAGCGTGATTATGTATAGCCTATAAGCTTCCTCGATAAATGAACTATATAACATTGAAAGAATTATTCAAATCGGGCCAGTTGTTCCTGAGATTACCCCCTACAACATCGCAAATTCGCAAACTTTACCTCTTTGTTATATTAGTATAGATAGTATAGACTAGCGGGCCCGGCGAGCGATATCTCGCCCTGATAATGAAAAAATGACAAATTGTATACCTAAATCTTCCTCTCGAATGACTTTATCTACTAGTGAATACCGCATGACAATCCTTTCAGTAGTTTCGAGTTGACGTGGGATTGGACTATTTTATTTATACGATGTTATGATATTAATTAAACTAGAGAATGCCCTTTTTGATTTTACGTGAGTAATGCCCATTATTGATTGATAGATTGACAGAAATTTAGTGTAAACAGTTTATATGATACTAGCGTCTGCCCGCGACTTAATTCGCGCAGAAAATATACTTTCGGCTACCGCTAAACCGCAGCGTAAGCTCCCGCGAAGAAAAGAAGCCCCGATTTTGAAATATTCTTTCATTGGTGCTCCGCTCCTATTGGCCTTAGCGTGACAATATATAGCCTATAACCTTTCTTGATAGATGAGCTATATAACACTGAAAGATTTTTTTAGATTGGACCAGTAGTTCCTGAGATAAACAAAGTTAATCACGTATTGAATACTTGCATTAAAAAAGATTGGGTATTTTCGTATTAAATGCACCGCGCTCGTCGACCGCTGCCAAAGCAAGTTCACGTTATCGTTTTTCGCAAGTGTTATTATAGTCTATTCAATACGTATTTAATTTTTTTTGTAACAACAGAGTTAATCTTTACAGCTTAATAACTACAGGCTACTTAGTTTAACCATTTTTTTTTTCTAATTATCATATTGCTTAAAGTTTCACATTATTTTCCCTCAGATAAAGATGCTGACAGCCAATCCAGTTCCAAAGTGAAAGCAGCAAATAAATTTCAAATGTTGACATATAAATAATTCCTCTTCTGTTCGTGTGTATGTAAATTCCTCCATAACAGCTGGACAGATTTTTATTAAATATTTTATGCATGTTCAAATGGATTTAACAATGGTTTAGATCGAGAATTGGAACGGGTAGATGGCGTTGCGGTTGACTTTAGACTATTTTTTTTTTTTAAACAAGGCAGGACATCTGCTTATCCCCACTGGTATGACTACGTAGAATTTGTACATTTACATACCTGACCGTCGCTTTTAACTTCAATCTTGTACCCGGGAGGTAGGAAAGTGTTGAAACCGACGATCAGCTCCGGATGTCCCTTGAACAGGGTCGACACCCGAGTGATGACGCCGGGCGTGTCGATTCTGCGGACAAGTGCCAACGGTTAAAACAGGAACAACTTATATACTATAAATGCATTGACATATCAAACAGTATCAGATTTATATTGCAGCCATATGTTATTATCATTGTGTTAAATCAATCGGTAATTTTTTTCATCACTTTGGGAATAATCTATTTTATTTTTTTTAATTGGCCATTTCTATAGTAAATCGTAGAACCACGCTGAAGCTATTATTGGTTTCAGCATGAATGGATTCGGTTTACCCACGGTACTACCACCCGACCCACACAAACACCGACGTGAATCAATAGTGTTTACATTGTTACGTTTCGTTCGGTCAGTGAGAGCGTCGGAGGCCCACCTCCCCTTCCCCCATCCCTCTAAACACAAGCTGGCAACGCACTGGCGACTCCCCTGGTATTGCTGATGTCTATGGACGGCGGTGATCACTTACATCAGGTGAGCCGGCTGTGCGCTTGCCTCATATATGATATTTAAAAAAAAGACGTCAACTAATGTTGGATGATATATTCCACTCACGTTTGACTCTTGAACTCCTTCATGATGTCCAGAAAGTCGTTGTAAACCTGCGGTTGGTTGTTGAACTTGTACTTGACTTGGTCCAGGTAGGAGAGGGCGTCTTCCACTTTCAGCCGTTGGAACTGGCTCTGAGGACCGGGAGACTGCCGCCCCGGGACCACGCTCGGCTGTGGGGCCTGCTGGTAAATACAAACTCACATTAACACCACCATTAAAAAAAAAAAAAACATTCAATTGCACATTTAATACGGGTGTGTTATAAAGTAGCAGTAATCACGGACACAATTACCGATAATGTGTGTTCTCTCTAGGCTTAGTGTGTTAACATTTTAGACCGAATCTTCATTTAACATATTTTTGATGTGCGACATCTATAGGAGCGGGTAAACATGATTGTTGGCGTGGTGATACGTGGTGACGCAGAACACGAACTTTGCACTATTGACGGAATACTCAAAAACATTTGCGACCCTATCTGTACAAGTATAAAATTCAAATTGTTTTGTCGGCCACTCGTTCTACTAGTGCGACGCGCGCCGGCGACCTAACGACCTTTGATAAACGCCTCCAAACAGCGCCTGCGCCTAGTTGCATTTTTGTATTTAATAAATATAAATATTTCATGAATAGTCATTATTTTATGGAACAAATTTGTAATGATTTATCTTTTCATTATGCCCTATATGTGATTCCTGTCGTAGCAGAAGTCCTGAAGCTACATAGTGGCCAACTATGGACGGCGGTGAGTATTTAACATCAGGTGACCCACCTCTTCGTTTGCATCCTATATAATATAAGTACTGCAACATTATTTCTCAGATTCAGGTTTCCTAACGATGTTTTCTTCCACTATCAGCCGATATTTATATCAGTTAAAATTAGTAAATGTATGCGAATATCGATAGATTCGTTGATACATGCCGTGGTTCAAACCTGACGACATCGGATTGATATTCCAGCGGTCAAACCACTAGACGAGAATGGGTGAAATCTATACTTGATATTATAAAGTTACGAGTGTTTGTTTGATTAATCGCGGTAATCTCAGGAACTACTTCTCCGATTTGAAAAATTATTTCAGTGTTAGATAGCTCATTTATCTAGGAAGGCTACATCATTACGCTAAGATCAATAAGAGCAGAACACCACTGATGTAGGTTTCGAAATCTATTCCTATCTTTTGAGAGCTTTCGCTGCGTGTAAGCCCGAAGTAATTATTCTACTCACACGAAGTCGCAGGCAGAAGCTAGTATTATAATGTACAGGCAATTTACCTTGATCCTAGGCGGGACCTGGGGTGGAGGTTGCTTGACGGGTGCGTACTGAACGCCGCCCGGCTTCATGTAGTTGATAACGGGCGGGCCGGCGCTCGGAGCGCGCGGTCCACCCCGCCCGAACCCGCCACCCGACACCGACAGCATCGTCGGAGTGCCTGAGTCAAGAGACACCACTCTCAGACACAATGTACGCGGCTAAGTTTTTGTAAGGTCATGTAGTGTATTCTATAATTAAGTCGTTACATTTCAAATTGAACTAAATCCTAATCATCACAAATAACTGAAAACCTAACTGTCGACAAAACTTGAACTCCGTTCGCGGTCTATAAAGACGGTGAGTTAAAAAAAAATGAAACATTATAAGAACGATTAAAATTGATTTCTAAATGTAGCGATATATTTTATTCATAAACTTGTATTATTTCCTTCTATATTTCGTAATATTCGTGGCGTTTTACGTAATATAGTTCGGTTATTTAACACAAGTGAAATAATACCACGTAGCATGGATTCTGTGACTTGCAACAAAAACTCACTGGGAAGTTCTAACGAGGGGGCCACCATCTTGTTAGTTCAATGAAATGACAGCAAGAAACTTGTTATAACCTACCCACTCGACAATAACAGTAGTAATCTACTAGAAGACAGTGGCCCTATTGTCAGAACTTTCCAGGTAGTGTTTGTAGCAAGTAAAAATTTCGCACCTTGGATATCCACTTCGTTTGTGCAAGGACCATATGTTTTGTAAAATAACACAAATATTACAAACATAGAGGGTTATAACACAATATTATGAATTAAATATAAAATCCACTACATTACATTCCAAGATCCCGCCAGAAACTCTCATCCATCTTTTATCGATTACTTATTTGTCGCTGCGAGGTACAATTTATGTGGAACAGTGCAGCGACTATAGCACATGGAAAGGGAATGAAGCACACTTCCTGCGGATGTGAGTAACCTCATCAATCTAGGTGAGTCACTGTGACTGGATTTTATTTCATAGGAGTACGTGTAGCATACGCTTACAAATCTCTGGACAGCCTAAAGTAACTTCTTTAAGAAACAAAAAAAAAAATGTGTAATAAATTTTACTTTGTAAATTAAGTCATGTTATATAAAACTGACATGAATCTTTAGTAACAAGATTATACGATGTTGAAAAAATCTTTATTCAATTAGGAAACTAGTCAATAGTTATAGCATATCAAGTCACATGTTTTTTTTTTAAGTGGCCCGAATAGATATTCTCTTCAAGTTGTGAATCCGTTACGGGGTATCTTTATATGTGTATTTCAACTAATACATCTGGAAACCATCGGATCAGATTTCTGTAAAAGACTAAAAACATCTATACTAATATTATAAAGAGGTAAAGTTTGTGAGTTTGTTACGTTGTAGGGGGTAATCTCAGGAACTACTGGTCCGAATTGAAAAATTCTTTCAATGTTATATAGTTGATTTATCGAGGATGGTTATAGGCTATATATCATCACGCTAAGATAAATAAAAGCGGAGCACCAATGAAAAATATTTAAAAATCGGGGATTTTTTTCCTCTTGAGAGCTTCAGTGCGTGTTAACGTTAGCCCAAAGTATTTATTCCACGGTAACTATTATACCCCTGATTCCCTCCGCCAGTATTGCTGAACAAGCCCGATTCCGTTTCTCCCTACTTCCAAGTCAGTCAGTCTCCGTTCCTCTTTCGCGCCGGTCGATGCAATATTTTTTTAAAAAGTAGTTTCAGGACTTATTAAATCTTTTTTTTAAAGCCATCTACTAAACCCAATATAACAGAACGAAGGCTTTTTTTTCTCGAACTGACTACGCTATTGACCTAGCAAGGTCTTAACAGCTTCACCGGACTACAACAGAACGAAGGCGCAGACAGATGCTAGTACTAAATAAAAAAAAACAAAAACTTACCAAGTATCTGCGGTTGTGCAGATTGGGGTTGTAACGCGTGGGATAAATTCATATTACTCGTGCCCGCCTGTTGAATCTGTAACAAAAATAATAAGCTATAAACATGTGTTAATTTTTCCCTCAGCAACTTCCAAGTGTTATATATTATAATAGCATTTAGTACGTACATAAACATTGTGCTTGTCAATAATTTTGGTCGTTCTGATTATAGCTATAAGTTCGCATTTACACATAATATAGTCAAGTGTTTAATTATACGAAACTAAAACTGACATCTGTTTATCCTCAAGTTGTCTCGATGTTATATCAATACATACTATGTAACTAACTAAGTTCTCTGCCACGCCTGTCTGTCTGTTCGCGATAAACTCAAAAACAACTGCACGGATTTTCATGTGGTTTTCACCAGTAGGTAAAGTGATTCATGAGGAAGGATAAGGTATATAATGAGTCAAGTTTCTTTTTATTGAAGTTAAAGCCCGTTACGGCAATATGGCGTCACGTTTATGTACTATCCGGTTAGAATTAGATGATAATTAAACATAACCAAAACTTCTATAAAATCATAATTAATTTAATTCGTTTCATATCATTCAATTTAATTTTTTTTACTACAATCTTTTTTCTCTAAAATTTTTAACTAATTTCTTTACAAACTATTTATTGACAAAATTAAAAATATTTAAAAAGTTTTACATCAATCGCGGTTGACGGTTACACGCACTCATTTTTATCAGGGCGGGACAATGTACTTTAGGCCCGCTAATATATCAATATCTGAAAAGTATTTCACATATGTATCTACGTAATTATCTTCCAAATCATAATTACGACATAAATATGCTTGCAGACATATAACTAATAATTTCTTTGAGTCTTTTTGAAGTATACATATATATACGTGTAGCGCAAACTTTGTTTAAATGGAGAAGAAGTGCATGAAGCTATTTTTTAAACTATAAAATGTACTGAGAAACACATTAAATGAATACAAAAACATCACACACACTACTAACAACATTACACAACGTGTAAATGACAAAAAAAAGTTTCGACATCCATCCTTTTTTTCCGTCTCATTTACTCTAATCACAATAATACTTAAACTATCTCTTTCGCGCTATTACCTTCCATACTTTATTCTTACACTCTCATCGTGGTGTTCTATTGTCTTTCCATTCCCTCTTACGTTCCAATTAGTTATTTACATCCTACATTAAATATATTTAACATAATTTACTTTCCATACCTTATATGCCCTTTGAAATTAACTAGTCAAACTACTGGTTAATTTTATAATAATGTAAATTCATAATAAATACACATAAATGAATACTGAAATAATTAATTGATAAATAATATATCTTTAACAAACTTATGTAACCACTGAAATGATTATTTTATTTATTGTGGAATTTCGACTACTATTAATAATTATTGTATCAACATTATCGGCACACCACAACACACACAAGTACTGTGATGCTTCCAATGCTAAGGTTTACTTTACCCCCCCTGTACGCAGTTGTCTAAATCTATGTAAACAGATTTACAACGGGATTGGGGGGATATAAAACCACAAAAGATGGTGTATTTTATTTAAACAAACAGGTAAGGTATACATACAGAAAGTATATTTTATAACTACCTATTACCAAAAAATATAATGTGAGCCCGATCTGGTAATGGGATTTATATAATGACTATTTATTTTCGATATACAAAAATTTGAAATCAACGGGAGATTCGAAATTCTGAAATTCAAAAATAAACATTAATTGGCAAAACCCCATTACCAGATCAGACTTAAAAAAGTTAAGGAATGGATAGAAATATAAAATAAAATAAAAATCGAAATGTACATTCATATTTGAAAACATTATTTAAGGTTAAAAAAAAATCAAAAATTTCCATTAAAAAAAAATAGAAATATTTTTGATTTACCTTATAAAGGCTACTTAAAAACAACATAGTCAATAAAAAGATCAAATTTGTTGCTTGACTTTTTGAAAAAGTTATGCCCAAAAAAGTAAAAACACTTGACATAACAACATATTAAACAGTCCCTCGTTTTGCCACATATAACGAAACGAAATGTTATAACGTTAAATAGTACTTTTGACCGAGATTTTGAATATATTCTTTATTTTAACCGAGTTTTTATTCTTACTTTCAAGGCTAGACTTGTACAGAACTCATGCTTCAGTGAAAAATAATAATCAGGTGATTCAAGCGTCAAACGAAAGCAATTTAACCGACGCCTCGTTACATTTCTATCTGCGGAGACGCGGAAAAACTATTTTTACGTGCGGCCACGAGATACGAACAAAAATAAATCTGACTCATATCGTACACTCCTCCTATTCGAAATGTCTTTGTGTATATAAAATGCAATTACATTCGGAAATATAAGAACGCGGTCAGGATCAAAATAGAAAATCAATATAATTTAAGAGACGACGAGAGCTGTCGTCCGTGACTTTGTTCGTATTAATATTACATACTATTCGGGAACAGTTAATACCCTCTTTAACTAGACTTATAGAGATTTTATGTTTTCCCATATACAGTAGTACAAGAACATTTCTCAGGTTCAGTTTATTTTTTTCTCTATTGACCTAGCAAGGTTTTAACAGCTTCACCGGACTACCGAGGCGAGCGCTTGCGGCACTCAGCGGACTTTATTTAACAACTAGCTGAAGGGTGTAACGACACACCTCGGCTTGGGCTGTTGCCTGATACGTGCAATGCGCGATCTATCTGAGCTAAACTAAGCTAACTATTCATATATATGTATGGGTTGTTGAAACATATTTGTGTACCAAGCATACATACCTCAACAACTTTTATATATATTTCGTATTCCTTCACCGTCACTGTATCGCGTGAGCAACGAGTTAACGGACCTAGGCTTGAGAGGCTGCCGAGGAGGGCCTAATCTGGTGTTATTACTCAGGTTCAGACTTCCTCACGATGTTTTCCTTCACCGTCAGCCGATACTTTTACCAATTTAAATTACTAAACGTACGCGAATTCCCTGAAATTCGTTGATACATGTAGAGATGTCGACAACCTGAGGACATCGGGTTCATATTTCAACGGTCAAACCATAAGTCCATCGCGAATGTTTAAAATGGACTTTCGAAATAATAAAACATTATAAACTGTAGGTGTACCCATTAGAAACGCGTTTAAAATGAACCGGTTTCCCATTTCTATGTGTACTAGTAACAACGAAGTCTAAGTAGATAGTTGAAAGGGTATGTTGAAAGTTTTGTTGTAGCAGCTGAGATGGACACCATCGGTTATAACAAAAAATTTAAATACGTATTAAATACTTAATTTAAAAAGGTTTCGTACAAAATGCACCGCGCTTACCCGGGGCAAGTTATAGAATATTCAATGAGTATTTAACTTTTTTGTAATAACACCGCATATTTCTACCACAAAAACGGACTCATTAAAGAAACGTTTCAGGAATTCTGTATCTTAACTCTGCCCTCTCAATACATTCTTGATAATCTAATGTATGTATAGAAAAACTTAAGACAAACTGGATTGAATAAAAGACATCATTTAATACTAGAAACAAGAACAAATTTTGCATTCCACGTTTCATGTTCACTAAGGCCAACAACAGTTTTGTAGATAATAGTGTTAGATTTTATAATCCCAAAGAACATTACCGACTTGCAGGATAGTGAGATCAAGTACCATGTCAAACTGGTTTTATTGTCTAAGGTTACTGGATGTGTCTATACGTGAACGATGGTTATGTCCATAAAAAACTAATGTAACTATTTATTTATATGATCATTTATCTATACTAATATTATAAAGAGGCCAAGTTTGTGAGTTTGTGACGTTGTAGGGGGTAATCTCAGGAAATACTGGTCCGATTTGAAAAATTCTTTAGAGTGTTATGTAGCTTAGTTATCGAGGATGATTATAGGCTATATATCATGCACCAATGAAGAATGTTTCAAAATCGTTTTTTTTTTTTCTCCTGAGACTTTCCGTTGTTTATTGGCGTTAGCCCAAAGTAACTTATTCCACGCGAACGAAGTCGCGAGTAGGGACTAGTTATTTATATAATCATAAATATGTACCATGAAAAGATAAAACAGATCGAGTTTCTAGCCGGTTCAACTCTCGTTGTTTTTCCGAACCTATGGTAATTTCGACGATCATAAGTGCCTTCTCAGGGCCTAAATTGAATAAAGCATTATTGATTTTGTTAAAGAAGTGAGCTGTGCTCCGTTTTATTTTAGCAATAGGGAAACTGCTAACCCTCCTCTGTTTCTCAGCCAATTTTCGTCATTTTGTTTTTAGTCAGTGGCTATTGATGTTATTTAAAGTTACTAATACAAAAATTGAAAAAAGTATTTATTTTTCTCTATGGTACTACTACATGTACATGTATGTACTATTTTTTTTTTCGGTCAGACTACGCTATTGATATAGCTAGGTCTTAACAACTTCACCGGACTACTTGTATATAACATCTTAGTTCGAAGTATTCTCGAATATGGTTCTACGATATGGTCCCCTCACTATTCCACTCATATAGAGCTCATCGAATCCGTTCAAGCTCGTTTTGTTAGACATTTGAGTATAAGAAATGGTATTCGTAAGTCTATTCCCGACTACAAGGATAGATTAAAATATTTTAACGTCACTAGTTTAAAAACGAGACGAAATATATCCGACTTATTAATACTACATAAAATTATAAACGGTTCCATAGATGCATTTCTTATCAACCACTTTTATCTTAGACCTAATTGCAAAGTAATGCGTAATCCACATATCTTTGCCATTCCAACTGCGACCATTAACACCGTGTATAACAGCCCATTAATAAGCATGGCTAGGTTATATAATGATGTATCTCGAACAAATAACAGCATTGACATATTTTTTGAAACATTTGGATCATTTAAGCAGCACTTGCTTAAAAACATAACTTGATGGCGTATTTGTAGAAATTAAGATATTATTCATTCAATATAATTCGTAATTCGTTTTTTTGTCATCTATTAATGTCATGCATGCCTGTG
>JACEII010000152.1:932296-980993 GCA_014332785.1 Antheraea mylitta | reverse complement strand
CAGTAAGTCTTTTACATGTTACGCAGTAAGTCTTTTACATGTTACGCGACGAAATGCTTTATAATTGTCTTCACAAAAATCTTAAAGTGCATTCAGGTTCAAATCTCATTCTTAGTATGCGTATATACAATACGATATATATGCACAGTATACTCGAAATAAAAAAAAAGAGAGGTGCATCTAGTAGCATCTTTTTGTTCATGTATGAACTTTTGTTTTCAAATTACACTTCCAACAAACTCGGTACAGACTTCTCCTATTTATGTTTTAACCATATGCGACTATTTCTCTCACAACAGTGTACCGGCCTTTAAGTGTTCCTAGAATGATAAAACAATAAATATCTTTTCCACAAACCTGTGTCGGATTCTGAGGCGACATCTGCGTAGGGTCGTCGGGACCTAGCCGCGGCACACCTGTACGCTTCATCATCTTCACTGATCAATGGGTTCCCATCACCCGATCACCTGGAACGATAGAGGCATCTCGTTATCAATCAAGTTACAAAAAAAAAACACCATGTAATTTAGAAACTAACATTTGAACTTGCACCACCTTACATCTATACCACGCCAAAAGCATAAAGCTGTTCCTGTCTTGAGAATAGATGCTTGGCAATATGAACTGAGAGGCGAAACGTCACGTCTCCGTCCGTTCAGTAACTGACTGTAGTCACCATTATTATTACTACCCGTGCCCACTTGACTACTTTTTGGGGCTTAAATATAAAAGTTAGACATATGCTTCTGATGACTTTTTTGTAAACATTATCAAGCTCTACCACTTTTCTCTAGAACTAAATCATATATCTCTCATCGTTAAGGCAGCATTCGTAACAAATTATTTCCATCCACAGATTTATCTACGACTTACGTTGCAAATCCGACTAGCACAAAAAAAAAATATTTTTCGACTTAATATATAGCTTATGACACACGCAAATAACGTGGCTTCCTATTGGTAAAACAATTATCAAAATCGGATTAGTTAGATTACCCCCTACAACCTCACAAACTTTTACCTCTTTACAATATAAGAATTAAAATCTAAAAGATGGATTACAAAATTAAAAAAAAAACAACTATGCTGATTAAAAAACCTTCATAACACAGTATAAAAATATAAGTAAGCATTTATCCTAACAAAATATATTATTGGTTGTAATAAATAATTTAAGTAATCAATTCGGCAGACTGATAACTTTAAGTCGGCAGAAACTTATCTTTCATCGTGAGTAAGCACTTTTAACGAATAGTAAAACATTTTCGCGCCATCATACACTTTCTTAACTTAGTTAAAAAAAAATCGCCGTTTGAACGTTTAGTGTATTTGGTACAAAACTACCGGTCTCCCAAATTCTAACTACGATGAGTCATAAAGAACTTAAGGACTGCGGACAGGAGTGAAAATTCAAAACAATGAAATAACTGTATTTTATTTTAAATTTAATTATAACCTGAATTATTGAAACGTCATAATCTGTATACATAATGAAATCATTAACATTTATTGTGGTGTACACATCTATTAGCACTCGGAGCAGTAATATGCATTTGTATACAGTTTAAGTAATCACACACATGATAAAAGCTGCAGTGACTCAAACTATTCATATAATAAGAATGTATATCTAACGTGTTTGTACTTTTCGATTTTCGTGAAAAAAAATTGTCGCACGTGTCTAGAAATAAGTAATACATTAAATTTTAAACATTTTTAAATATGTCTCTGTCTTTTTGTATGACCACGCCTCACTGCTAAAGTACTGAGTTCACAATAAAACCACAGCAAGAAAATATAAAAGCATATCCTCAGAAGTAACTAATTTTCTATTTCATTAAAATCGATCCACTCTATCAAATGTTATTTTAATTTGAATGACGACTGGAGTTAAGTACGAGAGTAGAGTAGTAATCTATACTAATATTAGGAAGCTGGAGGGTTTTTTTGTTTAGTAGGTTGAACGCGCTAATCTCGAAAACTATTGGTCCAATTTTAAAAATTATTTCCGTTTTAGATAACTAATTTATCAAAGAAGGCTATAGGTTATATAACATCACGCTAGGATTAATAGGAGCGGAGCACCATTGAAGAATGTTTCAAAAAAGTTCTCTTGAGAGCTTCCGCTGCGTGTTAGCGTTAACCTAAAGTAAATATTCCACGCGAACGAAATCGCGGGCAAAAGCTAATACATCATGTAAATATTAGATGTAGACAGACTACTATGCATCGCTAGTCTGACGCAAACCGCGCAAACGCAATACGGTCGGTTACGTTTACTAGCATGTCATGACGCGAAGTCATAACTTTATCTCTTGCCAATCAAAGCACCGCACGACGCGTCTGTAGAAGTTCTCAATTTTAAAAAATGTATCAACATTATCGGCACACCACAACACACACAAGTACTGTGATGCTTCCAATGTTAAGTATTACTTTACCCCCCCTGTACGCAGTTGTCTAAATCTATGTAAACAGATTTACAACGGGATTGGGGGGATGTATTTCAATTACCACTAAACAAAACTACACAATAAACGTTGTGCAGCCTACCAAAAGACAAATAAATTAGCGTTAGCCCAAAGTAACTATTCCGAGCGGGCAGAACCTAGTGTAATATATCTATAGTACGAAACATATCTCTTTTGAATATCGTTAAAATCTCACATAAACGTTGGGCATAATATACAGGACGGCGTGACCACACTAAATATTACGTAATGACGTCACATCCCGTCATCGAGTCACGTTTCATACGGCACGTTTTAAATATTCGGAACGTATAAGTAACAGTAATATTTCTTATTGGAATATGAATTTAAATGACGAACACGGATTTCTTTTTCACTTATTACGCAATACTGAAACATTCGAAAATTGAATCCCTGGTAACAGACAACTCAACAATGGCTTCTCTCAAAAACCGGTCCCGCGCAAAGTCGATGACACAAACTAGTCAGTATTTATAGCAAAATGTATACTATAAAATCAATATCAGCCAAGTGCAAAATGCCAACGAGCTGCAACTAGTTAAAACCTTCAACTTTAAATTCCCAGACAACAAAAACAATGCAAAGTTATTGTTACATTAATCTCGCTCCTATTACGCATTTAAACTGCTATTTCGATTGGTTTCTTTCGAAGTACAATCACGAAATGTTATTTCTACAATGAATCATAAACGAGCGGTTCTCTTTTTAACAAACGAGTTGCAAAGGATAATAGTCTTTTAGAATTAAGCAGTACGGTTCGGTTCACAACAATGTTGCAGGAATCGAGGGCAACACAACGTTCGTCACCGATGTAGAAAATGGCGACTAAATACCAACAATTACATCGCGGCTACTAACTGACAATCAATGTTACACTGAGAACACCAGTCAATACACTTTACAAGCCTAGGATGTACAAACTACTCTGTGATATCTATGCAACCGAGATAACGATTGGCCTCGGAGTGCGCCCGGGAGAACTAATGAAAAATATTAACACTTACCCGTGTAAACCTCTTTAGAATAACGTCGGGTACGTTTATTTGCAGATAAAGTTGCAGTTTAACACAGATTTAACTGTTGTAATACAAAAAATATCATCGAGAGATTCGCCGAGCGAACACATTCGTGCGCCTCCAAATAGCGCAGCGGCGCAACTTTTTCGAGCGCGGCGTCAACACGGTCAGGTGGGCGAGGTTGCGACACCGCCGTAGCGCTGTCTCACTCACGTGACGTTTCATCTCTATCACACTCTCGATAGTGTTTGGAAACGGGACAGGCGAGAGGCGAGACGAGCCCTCCGCGGACAAACGTCGCGTACCGAGTTGCGCGGCCGACTGACTGCTCGCAGCGCCTCCGCTGAACCATCGCCGCCCCGAGGTCGACCAGCGATCGAGCTCGACTCTTTGCACGGAGCGGCAACGTCGCGTAGGCACAATAGCGAGCGAAACGGCCGTGCACCGCTCCGGTATGAAATGCCACGAACCTCTCTACAGAGCGCGGAGGTGGTGGACCAAAACAAATCTCCTTTCTCTAAAATTATACAACAGTTGCGTTTGAGAACACAGCGGGGCGCTTTGTGTCGTTTCCCGCCATTTCTGTTTATAAACGTAACATGGGAAGTGTGATAAAATAATCAAGGTTCACCAACAAAAGATATCCAAGTAACGTGCCGAGAATAGACAGTATTCGGTCCACTTGTCCGTTATGAAGAGCCGAGAGCGCGATTTGATCGACAAAGCGAACGCTTTATTTGATATTCCTAAATTAACGTTAATATTATGTAGGTCATCTTTATTCAAACTTATTGGTGGTACGACCTCTTTAACACGCCAAAACTAAAATAACGTATCAAGATATAATCTTGCTTACAATCATCCTAAATGCAACAATGCATAAAACAAAATTATTTTGTTGACTGCTTCTACACTCACCAAACAACATAAGTGTTTTTCGGAGCGGAATCTCACAAATATCGAAACTAAAAGAGATTTTACTGCTGAAAAGGGCCCGATCTTCAGAAATGAAATATACTTAGAATATTCTATTATGGATATTGACCCACATTGAACAAAAAAGAATTTTTTTTTAACAAAAGAATACCCAATGAAACCAATCGATGAATAAAATTACTAGAAACTTTGGAAATGTGGCGTAAATAGAAGGGCAGTAAACAGATGATCTTAGAACCTTAATTGGCTTAAAATCATTTTAAAGAATGTATTTACGAAATAAAATTTTGAAGTGGACGACTCAATGGCTTTTTCTATTTGAACGCCATCACATATGTCTCCAAGTCTTCACTATACTGTAACTGAGAATACATGTAATGATAGTAAAACTTAAAAAAAAAACAAATCACTTGGAAATGTAAAAAAATTGTTACAACTTTCTTCACTGTATAGTCTTTAAACTAGAGTTATTATAGCTTCTCTTCCTTAAGGATTTGTTTCCATTGTGCAATTTTTAACTTATCTGATCTGATCAAACCTTGTTTAACTTATCTGTTGATTTTTCAATACCCATGACAGGATTTTACAGTAACAACAACGAGAAAAAAAATTGTTTCTACGTGTTTTTTAAATATTCTTTATAAAAATTCAAGCAAATTCTAGTAGCATAGTGATAAAGTTTCTGTGATTCTAATCTGACTATCACTCAGTTCAAAAGCTGTCACTAGCGTGTGCTCATGATGCACTTTAAGAGTCAATATATCAGATTTATAAGTAAATGTTGGCAATACTTCCCATGCTGTGAACATCATGGAGCAATGCTAAATAAGAACTAAATATTAAATTTGGGTCTATAAGTTTTTATGCATACAAATCGCCGATCTTGAAACATTTTTCATTGGTGCTTTGGTCCTATTGGTTTTAGCGTGACGATATATAGCCTATAACTATCTTCGATAAATGAGCTATATTGTACTGATTTTTTTTTTCAAATCGGACCAGTAAGTAGTTCCTGCGATTACCCCCTACAACGAAACAAACTTACAAACTTTACTTCTTTATAATATTAGTATAGATTATTTGATCTTACAGTATGGAATTATATATTGCAAGAGCAAATAATTGAGGAATAATTACGCAGGTTTCAGTAAATTTTCTGAACAGTAAAGAACAAATATTATCATGATCCTGATAATTAAACCGATTCGTTTTGTTATACTGCTTGTTTCTACACTTTCTCTTTTGCTAACCTGGCTTTTTGTTGGAATGTATATTTTTTGTCTGTCCAACAAAAATCTTTTATCGTTGAGATCTTCTGTGTATTCCTAGTAACTTTTACTGGTAGTAGAACATCAGAGTCAGTAAACTTGGCCAGAGTTAACGGTACCTACAGGTGTTCTGGTTCTAACGGAAATTGTATGTGAAAACCACGATATTTGTTTGACCTAACCTTGACAGTCAAAAGAGTTTGTTTAGATTCATTTTATTAATACAATTGCCATCATCAAATACCAGTCATAAAAACATCAATGTGCTTGAACTGAATAACAAAAAAGATGTAAGACAAATAACCAATATAAATAAAAAAGCTGGCAAATCGAGTACATTCAAGACTAAATTCAACCAATTTGATTTTTTAATAACGTAGAGAATAAATGATACTAATCCAAAGTAATCAAAGTTGACGGATTTTTATTTAAAACATCGTATGTTGCGGCATTATGATAGATCTATTTAATTAAATACAAATAGTACCCTACACAGCAGGACCCTTTCACCGCAGCAAAAGGTCAATGCAACAGAAGACTTAAAATCCAAACTAATATAGTTAATACAGCGCATTTTTATATATGGTGGTGTCACGGAACTTTTGTCACAAAAATTACCTTTACGTTAATCTAGTTGTAAAGTTCGCTATATAACGGTAGCATGTCACAGCAAGTTATTATTACTTAGATATTATATTTTGTAATATTGAGTGTGGCTTCGATTATCATAAAAAGGCGTCTAAATAACCTCCAATTTAATAAAAATAAATTACAGAGCTTAAACTCTATAGCGTGAATGCCGAATAATTCTACAAAGTATTAATAAATCCGTTTTGTTATGAACTATACGAAACATATCTATAGCCTTGAAAAGTTCTTATCGACGCAACGCGTCGTCTCACAATTACCGCCGAAACGCGACGTTGCCAATTTTTCGAAGTTACTACGTCTTAATTTTACGTGAATGCCGCCATTTTGTTTCCCTTTACAAATGCATCTTGTATCTAATTGAAACATTTTTTTATTTAGAATACACAACACACACACACTTTCTATAGGTATAATTCTACTGTATCACGGGAATTATAGCTGTATACGTAATTAGAACATTATATTAAACGTGGGCATATTACGCAATCTGAAACTGGGAGAGTACGTACCTACGTGGTTCGGTGCATATCAGACAGATCATGATATAGACATTGGATACGGGTTTAGGTTGAAAAGGACTCTACATATACACATACGATCTTGTTGTGGATGAACAGTTTATAGAGATTATAAAACGCAGCTTAGCCATACTTAGATATCTATGTAGAGGCAAGTGTCGGCGCAATATGGTTAGTATACGTACAGTGTGCTGGATGCCAGCTGGGGCCGGGTGCGGAGCACACGCCCCCGAGGTTCCAGGGTAACACTCGGGCCGACCCACAACCAGATACATCACAAATTCGGACATTTTCAACAGAAATTCCACGGTATCGATCACGCACGGTCGCCATTTTGAACCGACACTGAGCTGAGCGCGGATGGGCGAGCGACGTTGCCACGTCGCACATCACCATTCCGCACTTCTATTTCTGGCTCCCTCCCCGCACCTCGAATCCTACCCCGCGACGACATTACGCCCGACTACGGCAAATAGAGCCTGACAAAACGTTTATGACTCCTATTTAACTATGCTGGTATAAACATTTTACATAAGCTTCGACCGTATAACGAGAAACGGTGGTCTGAGAACCTGCTTATGATGCATCATATTAAACAATGATAAGATTATAATATAGCGTATTTATATGTAACTTGTATCATGAGTTACAGCCCGGCTTTCACCGAGGCGCGGCGGCGCAAGCCCGCGCCGACATGTGCCATTGGCCACCGCAGAGATCGATAGACAAATACTTGACGAGGCCGCCGACCTACATACGAATGTAGACCTTCTCGCCTTAAAATAAAAGCTATATATGTTCAGTAAGCATTATAAACAAACTAAAAGTACGAACACACTGACGGACGTCCTTTGCTGTGATACACACACACGAATACTGGTAAAAACGACGCGAGCTGACAACGGAGCGCGCCCCGACCTATGTGTATATACGATATATTATTTCCCTTTTCTAAAGTCGAAATTCCTGTACGTGGACGCGCCAAGCGCTCCCTAACTAACGACATGAGGACGATAACAGAAAACAAAGAATAATGCCGGTCTAAATAATTTATACACTTGATTTTCCACATTGTTTTTTAGTTTTAGCTTTGATATAACGTTGGCAGGTCAGCCAATATCGGAGAGCGCGCGTTACGATTATCAAATCGAGATTTTTCTAATAGCATGACTCTGTTAGACGATATGACGTTTTGTTATAATTCTATAGCACTGAATGGTTTTTTTTTGTGATTATTTATTGAATGTAGCGTATGGGAAATAACATGTGTTAAACGAGACAAGTCACAACATGCAATATGGTATCATCATCCAGACAAAAATGCTTTTAAGTTTTTTTTATAATATATAGGAATCATGATGTAATATGCAATAAGACAAGTATGTATCAAATTATTGAGACGCGACCTGACAAACAGTCACTCACCTGTATTTTTACTCGCAATACGAGTATTTCTTCAAAAACTCACTGGAACGTCACTTCTTGACGCGGCGATGGATAATTTTAAGGTATCTTCAGATTTTTAAACAATTTTAAGTGCATAAAAAAATTATACATTCCGTTTAATATACGTCCTACACGCATAGAGCCCGAATGCGAACTGTTGGTTTGGTGACCGGGAGGCGGGGGAGAGTGATGCGGCGCGGGGGGAGGAAAACCGGAGAACGGCCGATTCGAGCCAGTCAGAAAGGCCAATCATATTTATTGTTAATTATCGAGAAAAATGGCATTTTTTAAAGTTATCCCAAATAATTTTAAACCATGGCGTGTTTTTATGTCCTAACTTGTAGTTTTTAATAACAGATGTTTATTATCATGAGATTGTGTCATATCTATGTGCCACAAGACAGGTTATTACACTCAACGGAGTAATCATAGATTAGTATATGTATATGTATACATACTGTATGCTGTATTATACTATTTGGTACATCGCGGCAGTTTGCTATGAAGGAGTTTGTATACATTGCAGTTTTCTAATTTTTATAAATCATGTAATGGTTTTTGGCGGGATCTTGGAACGCCATGTAGTGGTCTTTATATTTTATTCATAATCTTGTGTTATTTGACTCTATATTATGTAGGGTTGGTGGTGCTTTACGTAATATAGTTTGGTTATTGTGCACAAGTGAAGTGGATCGGAAATAATATCACGAAGCATGGATTCTGATTTGCCACAAAAACTCCCAAGTAAGTTCTAAGAAGATGGCCACCGTCTTGTTAATTCATTGAAGTTATATCAATAAACTTGTAATATCGTGGCTCACTTGACAATGGCAGTAATAGTCTACTAAATAGAAGACTGGTTGCCAAAAATAAAATAGAAGAAATCATGTAATGGTTACCTACTAAACGCTTTGTAAATGTCACCATATGATAATTGTAGAGAAATGTAAACCATGTGAATAGACAAATATAATGATCTAGTTTATGTTAAAAATACTATAGGTATATTACTCATATTTACATTCAGAGGTTAATGATGAAATGAGTAATTTCATTCAGTATTGAGATGGAAATAGTGTATTATTCTAACTAAGCAAAAAAGTAAATTAATATTTTTCTCGAAATGACTACGCTATTGACCCATCAAGGTCTTAACAGCTTCACCGGACTACTAAAGCGACTGCTTAAGGCACTCAGCCGATTTTATTATGGCAACCAGCTCAAGGGTGCACGGCACACCTCGGCTTGGCTGTTGCCTGTTGCATGCAAGATCGCGACCTATCTTAGCTAACCTAGCTAACTATTCATATATGTATGAGTTGTTGAACCGTATATGTGTACCAAGCATACACGCCTCAACTCCTCTTCCATATATTTATTATCGGAAAATTGAGAGTTTTTCAGTTCGATAAGGGAAAAAAAGTAAACCCTTCCACTTTCATGTGTAAGCGTGTAGGCGTGCACGTGTGTGGGGGTGATCGTGTAGTGTTGTAGCGGTGATGTATATTTGTGTGTCACCGTATCGCGCAAGCAACGCACTCAAGGGCTCCCTACCGAGGGATCGAACCTAGGCTTGAGCCGCTGCCGTGGGGGCCTAATCGGGTAATAAATTAATATCACTACAGGATTTCCTTAGAAATAGGTAATTTAAAGAAGAATATATACAAGTTTATACTATGTAACCCATATTAAGATTACATATATAAGATTTCTATTCACGGAATGGTCAATGGATGTAAGTTATACTTTATAGATTCATTTCTTAATAAATTATATAAAAACATTCAATGTGAACTGAGTGTCGAGTGATATAAAGCTTTGGCGGGAATTTTGTTGGTAATCAATAAAAATTACATTTCAGAATATTTGCGTTACATTTACACACGATTCTGTATATATTCTACACTACTACTTTACGTAACATAATTATCTTATGTATAAATATGTGATATTTTTGCTGAACATAAAATAATTTAAAATTATTGTTTGGATACTTTTAGTTTAGATAGTGGCAGATGTGTAAACTATGTTTTTCATTTAAAAATGTATAATACGCTGCAACCAATGATAAAGCTGGATTTATATAGTTCTGAACAACCAATGAGAACTAAGATCGTGTATTTTGACAGAAAGATAAACTTTTTCATACACGTCGAGTAATTTTTCAACATTCAAGTTAATTTTCTCGTAATTATCGCGCTTTTCATCAGAGATATCAATTAAATTTACAAAAATGCGTTTTGCTGTAATCTGTTTTACACTTGCTGTGTATATCACACTTGTATCGGCAAGAATTGACCCGAAAAATTTGAAATGTTTGGGTATGTATATTTCATTATAAATAATTAATTTCTTATTCCATAATTTACCAATAATATGAATTATATAATAATAATTCTAGTTTGTCGGACGACCTTCGAGGAGCTTAACCAGGCGATAAAGGCTATAGATAAATGGAAAAGAGTAGATGTAAGTGCACATTTTTTTAAATAATTTTGTGTCTTATTTTAATATTATCTTTGCTATTATAAAAAAAATAACTACAATAATTACCGGCTTTATTTTACTGTGTTCTATTTAGCACCATGTTTAATGTTTTGTGCTATTAACAAAACCTGTAGTTTACTCTGAATTCATCAAACGCATTTCAGTTGTGATCTCTGGCACTCAATACATTAATCTTCATGTATCTTTTTTTCGCAAGTTTATTTATATTTCTGCTTATATTCTGTAAAGTGTCATATAATTATTTGGCTTTCTTTTTAGAGTAATTTTCTAAGTATCTTCATTATTCTAAGAATAGCTTAATAAATGAATAATCTAAAAAATAAATCTATACTAAAATTATAAAGAGGTAAAGTTTGTTAGTTTGTGACATTGTAGAGGGTAATCTCAGGAACTACTGTGCCAATTTGAAAAATTATTTCAGTGTTATGTAGCTCATTTATTGAGGAAGGTTATAGGCTATATATAATCTCTCTAAAACTCTCTAAAACCAATAGGAGTGGAGCACCAATGGATAATGTTTCAAAATCGGGGTTTTTTCCCTCTTCAGAGCTTCAGCTGCATGTTAGCATTAGGCCAAAGTAACTAGTTGCAGGCAAGGGTTAGTATGAAATAAACTTAAAGGACAGATAATTTTGTACACATGTATCTTCTTTAAAATGTCTATTTTTCAAATATAATTATAAACATATGCCAGGATATCATTGCAAAAGGCTTATTTGTAGAATTTTAAATATTTATTTCATGCATTTTATATACCTTTGTTACAAACAGTAGTATTAGCATTGCAATTACATATATAATACTAGTTGACTTGTGCGCCCCTCCTTTGTCAGTAATAGGCATTATCAAGCTCTACAACTTTTCTTTAGAACTCAATCATATATATCTCATGATTAAGGCAAAATTCATAAGAAATATTTTCTGTCGACAGTTCTTTCTCAGACAATAAAGTCTTTTAATTTTTTGGGTTAATATATAGCCTATGACACTCACAAATAACAGCTTTCTATTGGTAAAAGAATTATCAAAATCAGTTTAGTAGATCCAGATATTACCCCCTACAACCTCACAAACTTTACCACTTTATAATATCATAATATAAATATGCTAATATTATTAATTAATTAATAGCTTCTTACTTCTTATGCATTACACACAGGGGAAGCTCTCAAAAGGAAAAAGTCCCTGATTTGACACATATTTTATTGGAACTCTGCTTCCATTGGTCTTAGCTTGATGATACATAGCCTTTCTCGATAAATAAGCTCTCTAACACTGACAGACTTTTTTAAATCTGACCAGTAGTTGCCTGAGTAATCTGCTATACAAACTGACAAACTTTATCTCTTTATAATATTAGTATAGATTATTCACAATCTTGAATAAAAACTCCTTGATAAGTCTGTGAATAACATACTTAAAAATAAATAATGTCTGATCATTTCAATGAATAGGGAGGTAATAAGAATTTTTAAAATTCTGTAATAAAACTGACAAAGCAATATCTATATATTTATATACTACTGTGTGTTTAAGCGCCATCTCAGTATGGTTTTGGTGTCAAAAGGCTTTCTATTATAGGGTGGATGAATATGTGAATTATGTGGTCTTTGGAATTGACTTCTCTGTTAAATTGTTAATTATGTTAGAATGATAAACCAATCAAGCTTCTTGGTAGGTGTTCTCAGTGAGTGGGTTATTTGTATGAACAAGTGATAGTTTTGATGGTCATACCAACTTCTTTTGGCCTACGTTGATTAAAGTATATTTGATTTTGTAATTCTATTATACTAGTATTTAGGACAATCATCATCATAGAAAAAAAAAGAAATCACGCTGTTGCAATGGCAGCAATTTGTATACATGTCTTTATTCCAGGAATTTTGTCATATATATAGTAATAGAATAGTGTCTGTTTTTTGTGGCCTCCCATCATGATGTAGTAAATAAACTAGATATTTCTCTGCTTTTGTTACTCATTAGTGATAATGTCATTATATTTTCAGGTTGGTAACTTCAGAATGGATAAAGATGGCAACACAATGCAGCAGAAGGTTCCTGCTCATCGTTCTGCTGTCCACATCTCTGAACTTATTGATGATATTTGTTAGTATACCTATGAATATATTCTAGTGCATTTCAGTTTTTTTTTTAATGTTCTATAGGAGGCAAAGGAACAGGCGGGTCACCTGATGTTAAGCGATTACTGCCGTCCATAGACACTAGCAACACCGGGGGAGTTGCAAATGCGTTGCTAGCCCGTGTTTTGACGGATGAAGGAAATGGGCAATGGAGATACGAGGGAAGGGGGAGACAGGAGAGGATGGAAAATGGCGCTCTCACTGACCGAACAAAACGCAACAGTTACTTCACATCGGTTTTCTGTGAGAGGATGGTACTACCCCGGATGAGCCGATCTATTCATGCAAAAACTAATAATAGCTTCAGCGTGGCTCCACCACTCCGACCTTCAGCGTGGTTCTACCACTCCGACCTTCAGCGTGGTTCTACCACTCCGACCTTCAGCGTGGTTCTACCACTCCGACCTTCAGCGTGGTTCTACCACTCCGAATTGGATACTGTTTGTAATTTGAATGTGAAAATGTTTTATCGATTCTGGTTAATTTTTTACAATTTGTTGATGTGCTCAATAATGGCTGTTGCTAACGCTAAAGAGTTGGTTTTGAAGTGCTTCTGTTAAAACACATCTAAATATGCATGACCAATGTAATTTTTACCACCTTAATATACAGGTAAGAAAATGGATGATTATGTCCGTGTATATTACAAGTCGTCTGGTAAACTGGCCATCATGGAACTGATAATGAAAGATGGTACCATGAACCCTGAGTTCTCGAAGACCAAGTTTGTGACCGATGACGACCTAAACAAGAGCTTGGAGTACTACGTAAGTTTCTATTTATACTTAAAGTAACTGGCCTAACAGACGTTGTCCCATCTTGATTAAAAAAAAATCCTGGACAAATTATATACCTACCACCTTCTCTACTGGTGAAAACCTCATGAAAATGCGTTCAGTAGTTTTTGACCTTATTGCGAACAGACAGACAAACGCAGTAGGGGACTTTGTTTTATACTATGTAATGATTATTCTGCTACATTTATGAGTATCGTCATTTTGATTTTAGTAAAAAAAGATGAGTGTGATTTAGGTTAGAGGGAAACTTAGTTTTCGACATTATTTTGTGATATTTCAATATATATTCATCATCATCTTCATTACCCTTATCCCAACTAAGTAGGGTCGGTATAATATGTTTTCTTTTCCATTCTCTCTTGTCAGATGTCATCTGAGTATTCACACTTTTTACGGACATATCATTTTTCACACAATCCATCCATACCTTTTTTGGTCTTCCTTTACCTGTGTATCCGTCCATTACTATACTCAAAAGTTTTTTAGTTACATGGTTTTCATCTCTCCTCATGACATGTCTATACCATGCTAACCTATTACTCCTCAACTTCTCTATTACTGGTGCTATTTTCAAACTGCCTCTGATATACTCATTCTTAATATTATCAATTCTAGTTACACCACACATCCACCTTAACATTTGCATCTCTGCTACATGTAATGTTCTCTCATCCGTCTTTTTCGTAGCCAGCACTCAAATGCGTACAGCATGACCGGTATTATCATAGTTTCATAAACCTTGCCCTTGAGTTTCAAAGGCATTCGTGGGTCGCAAGCTACCCCAGACACATTTTGTCATTTCATCCATCCTATTCCTCACGTCCTTATTAATGCCACTGTCGTTTTGTATCAATGAACCGAGGTACCGAAAATTGGAGCAGGCCAGTAAGGCTATATTTCAATATACATTAACAATGTTCATAATACCACAACACAGAATAATTATTGAAAGTGTGCGATAGGCACTACGATCAAACAGAAAATAATGTGCTATAGAATTCAACTTTTCTCTCACTCTCGCTGACCGGTTATTACCGGTTTCAATTGTATTTTTAAACGCAAAAAACCTTAATAAACCTAAAACCCGATTGCAGCGACACCAACCGTTTCCAATTGTGAATCCAAACTATCCAGGGACTCACTCAAACATATACCCAGTTGGTATGTGAGAAATCTTTTAAAATAAGCCTAGAATCTTTTCGCAGCATATCCTACCGGGCCCAATTAAAAAAAAAACTAACCTACATATGTTGGTGATAAATATTTTTTTAGTACCTCCTTGGGTTGGGCTTAATATCGTTATGGTTGATAATTACACAGAGAAACATCAAGTTAATCTAGTTCAGTTATAACTGACTGTACGTAATGTCTATATTAATGTTTAGTAGTCCGGTGAAGTTGTAAAGGCCTTGCAAGGCCAATAGCGTAGTCAGTTCGAATATATGTATATTAATGTTCTGAAACTCATGATATTTGTTTAATTGAAGACTCTTATTCTCTGGAAAAACAAAACTTGAAGAATTATTTTTTCATTCTATGACCTTTTCGCTGAGGACCTGAAGACCCAAAAACCTTATTATGTACTAGCTGTGCCCGCGACTTCGTCCGCGTGGTATCTTATATATGAAAACGGTGATTAATAAAATCATCTGAATGTATTAATTCCGTTTACTTATCTACTTGTCTCTAGTACTAAAGTCGCGTCGTCATTAAAATTACATTAACTTTTCATAGAGTGGAACGATCTTGATGAAACAAAGGTTAAATGTTACTCAAGGATATGCTTTATGGTTTTCTTGGTGAGGTTTTATCGCGAACGCAGTACTTTAGTAGTGATGCGTGTCCATACAAATAGACAGATATCTCTAAAAATGGTTGTTGTATGTATTTTACTACTTATTTCGAGACACTTGCAACAGTTTCTTTTACAAAAATCTAAACAGTACAGACACGTTGATTTACGTTCTTATTATATGTATAGAAGATAATTACGCTACGACTACTAACCAGATTAGGTTCCCCTACACCAGATTAGATCCCCAGCCCCCTCCCCTCGGGAGCGGCTCAAGCCTAGGTCCGTTCCCTCGGCGTGCAACCCCTGAGTGTGCTGCTCGCGCGATACAATCACACAAAATCTTACATCACTGCGACGACAACACACACATCACCTCCACACACGCGCACGCATACACATGAAAGTGGAAGGGTTTTTTTTTTCCCTTATCGAACTGAAATAGTTCAGAAAATTATCCGATACAAAATAAATGATAATATAAGAGTTGTTGAGGTATGTATGCTTGGTACACATATATGCTTCAACAACTCATATATGTATGAATAGTTAGCTTAGGTTAGCTCAGAAAAAGAAATTCCTTATGGATACGCCACCCTTTCGGGGGAGAGGATGGGTTATGTCCGACTCGCACAGACTAAAACCCCACGGTGTACCATCCGACCGTATTGTTGGGGCGGCAAGGGATCGAACCTTTTTTTTTATGTCATATAGGAGTCAAACGAACATGCGGGTCACCTGTTGTTAAGCGATCACCGCCGTCCATAGACACTAGCAACCCCAGAGGAGTTGCAAGTGCGTTGCTAACCTGTGTTTAAGGGAATGGAGAGAAAGGGGGAGGGTAAGGAAGAGGAGAGGGGAGGCGGTATAGGTCTCCGGCGCTCTCACTGACCGAACAAAACGCAACAATGTAAGCACTGTTACTTCACGTCGGTTATCTGTGAGAGAGTGGTGCTACCCCGGACGAGCCGACCCATTCAGGCTGAAACCAATAATAGCTTCAGCGTGGCTCTACCACTACTAAAAATTATATTCTCCTTGGATATCCGTCCCAACGACAGGCAAAAGCTCAAGCCGAGGTGTGCTGTGCACCCTTGAGCTAGTTGTCAAATAAAATCGGCTGAGTGCCTTATGCGCTCGCCTTAGTAGTCCGGTGAAGCTGTTAAGACCTTGCTGGGTCAATAGCGTAGACAGATCGAAAAAATACGCTACGACCATTAAAAGTACATCAATGACTATAATATGCCGGTTAGAAATCAGACTAAGCGAGAACGAAGCAACAAGAGTGTCGTCGAATTGTGAATGCCTATGCCCAATAGGTACTATGTTAAGTCGTTCTGTCTTCACTGCGGTAATAGTTATTTATATAAAATATTTTTTTATTTAACTCGTTTAATTGTAACTTTACAGTGCGAGCGTATGTTTGAAGATAATGAAGACGAGATTACGTCACTATATACTAACAGACCCGAGGATGACGTCATGCCGGACGCTGAAAGAGAGGTAAGTTTTAATTCTATATGGTCTATGGTTTGGTCTAGTTTAGTGGTATAAATTTTAATTCGTCTTTTTCTTCTTATTTTGGCTCCGCAGATGCATGCGCCAGTGTCTATTTTGTGTTAGTGAATAGATGAAATTACTCGTCTACATTTATCTGAATGTCATCAGAGTGTTACATGATTTAAAAAAAAATCACGAATAAAAGATATATGTGTAACACATAAGTTTGAACCAGTTTAACCATAATCATCGGTTGAGTAGTTTTCCGTGCAAGCGGAATAAACAGACATATTCACACTCGTATTTTTATTATTAGTAAAGGTATATGTATCCATTATTAAAATCTATAAAATTAATTATCCTTCTCTAATTTACTCATAAATGTTACAGGATTAATATAGTTAGGTATTTAAAAGAGGAATAAAAATGATTGAGCACTTTTCACATCTAAATCGAGAACCATAAGATTCCGTTTATCAGATAACATTTGCAATTGTCTTTGAAGTTAACGAAATGAAACATTTTTTACAAGATATGTTTCAATCACGCTCAATACTGCGAGGAATGGATGCTGCCAACTGAGGAGGATACCACGTGGACACAGGAAATGGAAGAAGAGTACGTGAAGGTAAGCTTCTAGAACTTTTACAGCCCAGTCTACATTTAAATCATTCGTGTGACTTGAGAAACTGTAGAATAGCTTCGAGATTTTCTGGTGATTAATTATGGGGACAAATATAATGTGTTTTAAAGGGTTTTTGTGTGGGTTCCAGCGCTTAAAACAGTACGTAGGTAATTTCTATACATTTATTGTCACTGTTACACGGTTACACAAAACGTTACAAGGTAAGAACAGTTTTATGAATATTTAAGAACACAATTTCTTAGCGTCGCGGAAACAGGAACTAACGGTTCGTCCGGGGCCGCCGCGTTACAGTGTCAAATATTTTAGTGGGAGTTTTTGGTGGGATTTTAGTCTGTCATATAGTGGATTTTATATTTTATTCATAATCATGTGTTATTTGACTCTATTTTTTGTACATTTGGTGGTGTTTTACGTAATATTGTTAGTTTATTGTGCATAAGTGAAGTGAATGGAAAATAATACCACGGAGCATGAAATTCTGAGATGCCACAAAAACTCCCCGGAAGGTTCTAAGAAGGGATCCACCATCTTGTTAGAATATTGATTCACGCGACGCTTAATATTGAAATGATCGTTCTACGCTTGTAATATTATTGACTACCTGACAATGGCAGTAATAATCGGAAAGATTTATTCCCAAAAATAAAGTAAAAAAAAACTTTTGGTAGAGTGAACCGATTTAATGAAACTAAAACTAAATGTTATATAAAGGCTAATCTTACGGTTCTTTTCAAAATGAAGTCCCCTGAAAACCATGGTTTTTTAAATTCCCATATCTAAGTAAAGCCGTTACTTCCATCATCTGTCGTCTTCGTCTAGGTCATACTTGTACACCAGTGCATTTGTTTAAATTAAGGATTAGGGATCATTATCTGTGGGAATGCGGCCTTGACGAAGGTTCTCCAGATCATATATTCTTTAATTGTTCGAGAAACAGACTCTCCCTTTTTGATGTCCTTCCTCCTTATATTTCCCCGCCCTACTAACCTTACATGTATCGTAGCTTTAGTGAATAACAACCCTTTAATTTTACATGTATTGTCATTATTTATTAAAATTAACAAAATTAAACTTTAATCAGATTGTCTATTTCTTAATCGAAACATATCTAAGCTTGCCTTTATGTATACCTATGGAAAACACAATAACTCGGTCTCAATACAAAATTAATTATCTTCGTTTTTGAATTACATTTTTTTAACTCGGTTCCCTTCGTTTATGACACTATCTGTCACAGACAGCGCACACTCTGTATCTACATGACATTGGCGGAATTGTGTATTGCTTACACACGGTGCCATAAATTAAAGAAGAAGAAGACTAAATGTTACTCGACGATATGCAGTATGCGATGATGCGTGTTCAAACATACAGACGCACAAACATTTCAAAAAATGATTAAGATATATATATTAGTACTTCTAACTTGACTTCTGCAACATTTTTTTTTTCACAAAAAATCTGAAAAGTAGAGTTACGTTAGATTTATCAGTTTCATGTTCTTAAATAAATGTTGTGTGAATCTATGGAATATTTCCAGATTCACGGACGCGACCCTTACGGCTTCGGCGGTCTTCCGGCATCCGACTCGCCCCCCATGCCGGACGTCTCGCAGGATTACGACGACGTCGAGGAACAGGTCGACGACTTCGACCTACCCGAAGAGGTGACGGAGAAAGATGAATTATAAACGGAAGTCAAATAATATATAGTTAAGGTGGCAGAGGTAAATTACTTTCAAATGTGTAGTCGGTTCAATAAAATTGGCAATAATTTGTGGACACTATGCAAATATATAAATCGTAGCGTATTACTACTAAACAATTCAATCCAAAATAATGTAAAAAAAGACACATGTAAATTTATGTTCACAACCGGTAGTAATAAAATCTTTAAAAGCGAGAAGAACGTATGTCTTACTGTTCTTCAATAACCGAAGGCGATCAAGACACTGCTCTGACACTACTCGAAGCAGTGTTTTTATCCCACCACTTTTTGTCACACAAAAATTTCCGGATCAGAATTTTGTAGCCAGCCCTATGAGAAGTTATGAATATCTGGGAAATTAATTTTATCAAAAATTAGAAATGGCTACCAAGTCACATTTTATTAAGTTGTGTATTTAATAGATTTCAAACTAGATTAATTTTAATAAGTTCCTTCTATTATTCTATCTGTTAGTAGAACGATTCTCACTTCAGAGTGTTTAGTTTTATAATACATACTCTCGCTAGTGTCAAAATGACAAATTACAGTATGTGTCAAAAATAGTTTGACAGGTTAGTCTGTGACAGCTAAAATGGCCACTGTTCGCATCTAAAGTAACACTCTAGTTTGAAATTCTTTTTTTAAATAAGTTTATACCTCACATTTTAACGATTGCATGGTTTATTTTATTAAAATAGTTTTATTGAAATTGAAATTTTATTAAAATCGGCTACATATGAAACCTCGCCATTGATAGGATAAAAGAGGAACCAGGGTTTAAGATAATTAGGAACGTATAGTATTTCATTGAAATTACATTGTTTTTTATTGTTAAATATATATTTTACTATACAAGGGTTGCCACTTTTTAAACAAATGTACTCTTTCCTAGATTTAACATGTTTATTATTTTGTCCTATAAAAGATGTCAATCTTATCTAGGAAACTTGTCGTTTCGAAGATAATTGAATTACATCAGCTTGATTATAATATTGTCACAATATAATTGTTAGACACTTATTAAAAAACAAGTCACTATGATTCTATTGGAATAGATTGAAATGGTCATGTCATAAATGAAAATCTATTCCATTTGACAAATTTGTAAGTTGTTTATTAATCAAATTATATACGACATATATTATATAATATGTAAACAGCATTATATAAAAAAATACAATTTGCTACTTTTTCATTTCCATTTACAATATGGTATCGATTCGCTGTAAATCGATTATTTTTTTTACTGATTCACACAACTATGCTGTCTAATAACTGTCAAATAAGATATTTTAGTGTAAACTGCGCGAGGGATGGCGATGGACTAGACAATCGATTATCCAAAAATCAATCTCTTAATTTTCCCTTTATTCACGAGCTTTTTTTAGATGCTTCTTAAATTATAAATGATTGTATCGGGTTTTAGGTTTATTTCCCTAGGAGGAAATCGATTCACGATGTTATAGTATCAGAGATCGATACACCGAATCAATTCTTTATAGTAGTCCGGTGAAGCTGTTAAGACCTTGCTAGGTCAATAGCGTAGTCAGTTCGAGAAAAAAAAAACTGAATCAATTCGATGTTTAAAGATTAATTGATTCTTCTATGTTTTAAAATGGATGATTCAATTAATCGATCCTCGATCGCCGTCCCTAAACTGTGACTTTGATAAGGTTTTACAAGTATTCTGTGAAATCTAGGTATATTTGTAATTCAATTTTATCTACAGTCCGTATCCTTATTTTTGTCCGGTCTAAATATAACTTCAAATTAGAGTTTGCACATAATATAATGTCAAAAGTATTACAAGAAAGTGTTAGATAATATTATAGGAATAAAAAAATGCATTTATTTATCCGAATGTCCATGATGTTATGTTTTCTGTATTACAATTCAGAGCGGTCAAAAAGTTTGGCTCGGAGTGTAAATACGGGGACCAGACTATAATAGAATGCAATCTTTTGCGTGATTTATATATTAAATAGATCAGTAAGTATGATACATTTCATTCTCGGGTGTTTAAAATAGAGATTATAACAGTGGTATCATCAGACAATAATACTAGTTAAAGTTGAAAATAAGATTACTAATTTACCAAATAAATATTTCGTTTCTTGTGAAATGTATGAATTATTTTTATTCATAACAGATAATTTACATAATTGTACAACCTCGTCTTCCGAATTACGATTTAAATCTCAAAATGGCGTATGGTATGTTAAAAAAATACATAAAAGAATAAACCAATAGATAAATTGTAAATTTCATTATTTAGTACAAAAACTTCTTAGAAATGAATACATCATTTAATAATACATTTTATATATAAATTGTAATTTAACATTACATAATTTTTTATTCAATTTTTTCAAGTTTTGTAATAAATTTAGTACATTTAAAAACTGCCCAACTTGCTGTTGATCTGTGCTTCATATTGACTACATTAGTTTGTAATGGAGCTTAAATCAATTACAATTGTAGCGACTCGAGGTGTTAAATTCATACATTATGTGTTATTTTCCATTCATGTAAAAAAAAAATGAGTGAAATTTTGTAATATAAAATATAGGAGAATATTGGGAGATACAAAATAAAAGTGTTTACTCTGTTTCTGTATAGTTATATAGTAAAGTTTGCTGGCTTCCTTGGTATTCTATATCGACACATTTGTATGTAACCTGACTCCATTTGACAAAGTTAACAACACAGACATATAGAAATTTTAAGATGAATTGATCATTCCATATTAATATTCCAAGGATAATTAATAATGTGTGGGGAATCGAAAAACAACAACTCGTGTATTAAATGCATCTTATACGCGTATCTTTTTTCACAGTTTAATCTAAGCTAACCAAATCAGAATAAAAGAGCAAGCCGTGTTTTGAGTGTTTGCAATTCGCATCTTGATATAAAGGTTGAGGGGCTGGGAGCGGTGGGTGAAAGAGGGGATTTATCCTTCCCGCGGAAGGTCATAGTTACTAAGATATTCATGACCAAAGTTTTGAGGTTATGTGTCACCTCCGAATAATCATTGGTAATTTTGCGTATTACCAATTTAATGATTTTTAAGTTGAAACAAAACAGTTTCTTTTCCGTTTGGAAAGGTTAGGTTAGACTGTTAAAAAAGATAATACGCGCCGGCTGCGGCAGCGGTCGTCGAGTGCGGTGCATTTAATACACAAGTACCGCAATATTATGTCATTGTTTATGTTTAGGATCACTAGAGATCTTTTAACAAATTTTGTTTTAGTGGTCGTCTAAACTTTGTGATGTGGTTTCAATACATTTAACTATTTTCTATATAAATTAGTCTTGTGTAGCAATAGAACGTATGTTTTCGAGAAAAAAACAGAAATTTTTATTTTTTTTAATAGTTGTTCAATTTTCTATCAACAAATACTTCTACACTTGACATTAAATAAGTCTTCCATGTATGAAATTCTATTAGATTTTTAGGCATCTCTACAGTGCCATATTTGCAAATATATAATTGTCCATGACATTGAATCAATACACAATATATAAAACGTATACTAAATTTATGTATAAAGGAAAACTATTCAAGTATCCTGTACAGTAATAAAAACATCACATCTCACCCTTAATAAAGTAAGGGCACATATCGAAATTTTTGATTTATTAGATTTTGCAATAGGAATTAGAGATAGTTCTGCAAAATTGATCTTACAGACAAGGAAAATCGACTACAAATAAGTCGACAGTAACATATGTGTCCCTTTTACATTCTGCTGCGCAGAATCCTGATATAGAAAGATTAAATCAATAAAAGTTTGAGTTGTATCAGACAAAATCTACAGTAAATGTTCTATGTTATTAATGCGATAAGCATTAATATAAGGGTCTATTAAGACCTATTAGGGAGTTTTTGGCGGGATTTTAGTCTGTCATGTAGTGGATTTTATCTTTTATTCATAATCTTGTGTTATTGAACTCTATATTTTGTAAATTTGGTGGAGTTTTACGTAATCTAGTTAGTTTATTGTGCATAAGTGAATTGAATAGAAAATAATACCACGAAGCATGAAATTCTGAGATGCCACAAAAACTCCCTAGCAGGTTCTAACAAGGGATCCACCATCTTGTTAGAATATTGACTCACACGACGCAATATTGAAGTGATTGCACGACGTTTGTAATATTATCGACTACGTGTCGATGGCAGTAATAATCTGAAAGATTAATTGCCAAAAATAAAGTTAAAAAAAAGACCTATTAGGTCCCTCATACCGTAAATTCATTCAAATCTGTAGACTTAACTTTATAGTATATAGGCACAAATCAAATAATGCTTCTGACAATTGCAAACAGAAAATACTGTGAAATGGGGACTTTGTAAATAAAGGCGTTAGAGCAAATTTTGTAAAAATAATGTAATTGTCCAATTTTTTTTTGGCGTTTCCCAAAAAAAAAAATTTTTATGCTATACCTTTACTTTATTAAAGATGGGACATGTACTTAATATCATATATGAACTGAATAAAAACAAAATTAGCAAAGTAGAACTGATACATTATATGATAATTAATAGAAGATATTATTTTTTTTTATTTTAACTACACAGAATATTTCGTTATAAATTTTTTAATAAATTTAAACCAAACCAAAATTTACAAATTATTTTTGCTGTCACGTATTTAACTGTTTCCCTACTTTGTTACCTTTGATTTTTTGCAACTCATGTATGAAGTAATATCGGACTGCATTTAGAATTAATAATTTCTTTTTAAATAATTTTAAACGATGTTATTATTTGTGTATTGAAGGACATTCAAGTATCCTAGAAGCAAGTTTTGTTAATTTATTTTTACAGCCTTATCCAAATGAAGTATTAAGGTGTGTGAATTTCAAATTTTATGTTACTCTTTGATGTGAAATATCTAATTGATTGTATATAATATTACACAGTTATGATAAAGATATGTTTTAACGCCATCTAGTTGTCGTTTGTTGTACTAAATTGTTAACCATACCTGTCTAAAATGCTTAATATTCTCTATCGAACTCAAGGTTTTTGTTTTATATTCTGTTTACAAGCAACAATATTTTTGGCGGCATTTTAGTCTGCCATGTAGTAGATTTTATATTTTATTCATAATCTTGTTATTAGACTCTATATTTTGTCAATTTGGTGGTGTTTTACGTAATATAGTTAGTTTATTGTGAATAAGTGAAGTGAATGGAAAATAATACCACCACACCACATACCAAAAACTCCCTGGAAGATTCTAACAAGGGAGCCACCATTTTGTTAGAATATTGACTCACACGACGCTTAATATTGAAATTATCGTACGACGCTTGTAATATTAGTGACTACGTGACAATGGCAGTAATAATCGGAAAGATTTATTTCCAAAAATAAAGTTAAAAAAAGTAACAATTAGTTCTGATGTTTCACATCTTGTCGGTTTAATAAATTTAATAAGTGATTAAATATTATTATTTGATGGATGAGGTTTTCTATAAGTATCCATCTATTATTATTTACTTACTTGGGTGTAATACTTGAATGTGCTGTTACTGAAATTATAACATTTTGTGAGATTATGAGTGAATTTGAATAGTATTAAAATATGTTTGTTATACTTACCCTCGTTTTATTTATCTCAAAGTACTAATAAAGTTACCTTATCTTGTGAAAGTCTGTTTGGAATACTTATAGTTTTTTTTAAATAGATATATTTAGCAGCCATGACCCCTGTCGAACTGACTACGCTATTGACATAGTAAGGTCTTAATAGCTTCACCGGGATACTAAGGCGAGCGCATAGGGCACTCAGCCGATTTGACAACTAGCTCAAGGGTGCGCATCACACCTCGGCTTGGGCTGTTGCATGATACATGCTATTCGCGACTTATCTGAGCTAACCTAACTATTCATATATATACATATATGAGTTGTTGGAACATATATGAGTACCAAGCATACATTCCTCGACAACTCATATATATTTCGTATCTGATAATTTTCTAAACCTTTTTAGTTCGATAAGGGAAAGAAATAAAACCCTTCCACTTTCGTGTGAAAGCGTGTATGCGTGCACGTGTGTGGAGGTGATATGTGTAATATTGTCGCAGTGATGTAAGATTTTGTGTCACTGTATCGCGCGAGCAGCGCAACCAGCCCTGACAATTTGTTTCTTTTTTTTGCAATTCTTTATAGGTGGTTAAACTGACATAGATTGTGAATAAGAATAATTTTGGTTTTTAAAAAAGATTATCTGAAATATATTAGTTACCTACACTCGCCGATTTGAAATATCTGAAAGCATTTGGTTTTTTTATCTATTTTCATGAAATAAATAATTACAAATGAAACAAGTTATCTGACTGTTGAAGTGGTGATTTTTTATTGTAAGACATTATATATCAATTTTCGTCCAATAATTATAATAATGAATGGTAGTGTATGGATATAGTTTTTTCATTAGTGTAAGCGACGCGTAGAATAGTAATAATATATTGGCGCGCGCGTGTCACGCATTGGTCTGGCACCGCGTACCGTGCTGTGAGGACGATTTGAATAGGGTCATTTTAGAAACTTTAATTGATGTTTTTTCGTGTAATTAGTTAAGATATTGATGTAATTTGATCGTAATAATTGTTTCTATATAAAAAGGCACGTATAGGTATAAAAATTATGATAAAATGTTAATATTTGTAGAAGTAAACATTCATGAATCGTGATTCGCAACATCTCGAAAATTGTTAAAATTGAACTTATTTTTGTGTAAATCATGCTTAGGATAGTATATTATTCGATAATATTACAAATTTATATAATTAAATTGCTCAGGAAAGCCAAAAAAGGCCTTTGAAGAAATTGGAAAAATCGAGAATTGTTGTAAAATTGCATGTTTTTGTTGTATAACTTTTTAGTTATTCTAGGTATAATCTAGGCAATTGTTGCATTATATAGAGCTAGAGACGAATCTAACCATGTATCACACATATAGGTGTAAATTATAGTTATAAAGATATTTTAGAAAATGTACAAAATTCATAGTGAAAATGAGAATCAAAATGTTAAAAAATTGATAGAGCCGCAGGGGCTCTCATTAAGGTATAGCCGCCGAGTACTTAAGCTCGACGGCGGCCGGTACAAATCGTGGCAGGTTCATTGCAATCAGACCATCTGATACGAACGGGGAATCAATCGTTACATCAAGAGTCTTCGAGTATCTGCGGAAATCTTCGGGTTCATCAAGTTCATCGTGGTTCATCGTACATCAAGTATCGCCGTACATCGCGTCTTCGCTCGTCGAGTCGTCACGTCACGTCACGTCGCTCCGAGTCTACGCTACGTATCGAGGTGCTGCCCCTCCTCAAGGCAGAATAATAACGAGGTGCTGCCCCTCTTCAGGCAGATTAGGGTCACGGGTCTGATTGCGTTTATCCTGCATAGTGTCTGCGACCTGTACCCGTGTACAGAGAGCGCTGTAACGCGAGTATTAATTAAGTATAGTGCTGTAAGGACAATTGTAAGTACAGTTTGTGAGTATTTAATAAATCCCCCTGTTTTGTGCGAAACGTGCAGTTTGGCATTGCCCGCCAGCGTCCCGGATCCTTTCCCTCTACCCCTCACCTCACCCCTCTCCTTGTTTCCTACCCCTCCTACCCCTGACGCTTCCGACTGGGCCCGGTTGGGGTGCCAGGGGGCTTCATCCTCCTCTATATTGTTTTGGTCCTGCCGAGCCGGATTGATTGTTCGGTGGTCTTCATCCTACATCCTTCGTCCGTTATAATTAGTGTTCGAGGCAATAAAGCATATATAATATTTATTTAAATCAAATGTATTTAACAATTCCACGATATATGCTTTACATAAGAATGCGGTTCATATTTCATACTAAAATTTCTTTTATTAAAATTACTTTCAAACAAAATACTAAGACTTCCGAAATAATATTTATTTGTATGGCTTACATATTTTATCAACAGCGTTACCATGGAAGTTATTTGTTATTCAAATTAAAACAAATGATCGGATAATGAGACCATTATTACGTTTTGGCTGGAACTTAGTTTCTCCTGAAGTGGCTTTATGATTTATTCATGATGTAATTTGACTCTACATATTTTAATATTGATGGCATTTTACATAATACAGTTCGGTTATTGTGAACAAGTGAAGAATATGGAAAATAATACCAGAAAACATGAATTTAAAGATAAAAACTCCTTTGGAATGGTCTAATAGGGGGGCCACAATTTTAATATAACATTGAAATTACTGGAAGGCACTTGTAATATTACCTAATTGACAGTGGCAGTAACAATCTGGACGATTGGTTGCCAACAATAAAATAAAAGTAAGAGAATATTATTGTTATAGGTCTTATTTTTAAATATCCTATGTACTTTTTCGTACAATCTTATTCACTGTATTTTTTACAACATTATTATTGAAGATATGAAACACGTGCCTTAAAATATTTTCATCCGAATACGAAATTATAATCCGATATATAGTTGTCTCTCTCGCTCTTATTTATTAGTTCGAGTAGAGCAAGACTATTGTTGAAACCTAATCTTTAAATGTCTTGCTGACCGTATATTCTTCATTATAGGCGCTATTTTAACTGCATTACAGGCTAGTGTGTGGCCATAATTCCATCGTATAATTACTTTTTTTTTCTAATTGCATCGGATAACAATTATAGATGTTTTTTCGTATGTTAATTAGTAATTTGTCATCATTAATTTTCTATTTAAAAACTCATGATTCCCACTTTATGAGTATTCAGAAGCGAAATAATTTTTTGTTAAGTCCATTACCTGACATGTATATTAAAATTAGGTATTGATAAATTAATAGAAGTGTCATTTTAAGTATTACTGAAGGATTTTATGTGATAGAAATAGGGTAATAAAAATAACTGAATACTACAGTTATATATATATAACGTTTAATATTTCGAGGTAATAAAATATCAATAGTTTTACAAAATATAGCCATTTTGATATATCGAATCATTCTATGTCTATTATAACAAATCCCGCTTCAGTCGGTAATAGTCTGATTCTTCGTCCAAGATTTTGTGATTTATAATGCTAACTGAGTTTGCGGCTCCGGATGAGTTTTTGTAAATATTACTACATATAAATACAGATTTTCATGGTGATCTGTTGAATGATATACAAGTAGAAGCCATCACAATCTAGTAAGAAGTATATTAATATCGGATATATATATCCGATCGGTATATATCGACGTCCATCTTTATATATGTATATATTTTAGGTTCACTAAAACACTCGGAACTTAGCAAAAAATATAATTGTAGTAAAGCATCAATAATTCGAGTCATCTTATACATTAATATTAACTGTTATAAAGGTACTTTCAACGTCACGTTTCCGTCTACATTCGCTTGGACATTAAGCGTCGAACGATTGTGTTTCATATGAGATTTGACCAAATCTGAATTCACCAGCGCAGCCATCAAACTCAACTCCCCAGCCAAAACAGTTGCACAAATCAACGAAGCCAACCTAGCGGAATTCTCAGCTGGCCGTTTCCCCGCCCCTCTCACCCCTAAAATATCCAAACACGCCCCCTGACCGGTCAATACTGTCCCACCACCAATTGTCCCCACTTCCAAAGACGGCATAGTGCACGTCACATACAAATCCTCGCCATTCTCCCCGTGAATTTCCATACTCGTGGAGCAATAACTGCTGGTCACGTTCTGGGCCGGATCTTGACCTGTGGCGATGAAAATCGCTGTCACCATATTTGCTGCGTGAGAGTTATTCCCCCCAATAGACCCAGCCAACGCTGAACCCGATAAATTCTTTATTTTATTACATCTTGCCAAAGTTCTCGAGTCCGTCTTGAAAATAGTCCTCAAGCTTTCACTTGAAATGATCGTCTCGCAAACGACACGTTTCCCGCGACCTTTAATCCAGTTCATTGCCGTCGCTTTTTTGTCGGAACAGTAATTGCCTGATAAACTGATCACTTCCATATCGGGGAAATAGCCTTTTAGCAAGTTGAGAGCATTTTCCGCACCCTTTGAAACCATATTCATGCCCATAGCGTCTCCAGTTGTCGCTCTGAATCTTAGATACAAAGTAGCGCCGTCCACGCCTATGTGAATATCTTGAAGACGTGCAAATCGTGAGGTAGAATCGAAAGCTTCTTTAATCAGCGCGTAGTTATCCTTATTATCTATCCATTGACGGCACTCGTGTGCTCGGACCACGTTCGGTAGTTTTACCGCAGGAGCTCTCGTCATTCCCACATCTTCCACTACACTGGTTACTCCACGGCTTCCTATCGCTTTAGCCCCACGGTTTGTCGAAGCGACCAAAGCCCCTTCAGTAGTCGCCATCGGAATCATGTACGCTTTACCATCCACTACTAAGGGCCCGGCGTATCCGACCGGGACACCGATGTATCCTATTACATTCTCGCAACAAGCGTTCAGGACTTTGCTGTAATCGTAATTTAAATAAGGCAATTGTTTTATTCCCGCTTCGGTGCTAAACCGAGAGGAAATTACACGCCTTCTCAATCTTACACCGCGGAGGGGATCATCTAATACTGACTCAAGTGCGTGCATCGGAATATGTGATTGTTCGATTAGCATTATAATTTCATCATCGCTCAGCTCTGTGCAGGCCCCCGATCTATATAATTCGAGACATTCTACCATCGGCCGTTTCTTGGCGTTTAATTTAGATGCCGATGAACTAGGAGATAATAACGGCCATTCTAGATCGTCAGCGTTTGCAGCATCGTCTGTTTGCGTGGATACCTCGGAATTAGAATCATCTCCAAAGGAAAACTTTGGTTTACGAATTGCGTTCGCTCCATTTTCAGTCTGGTTGACTTCTTTAACTGTGAGATCATTCATGTCAATGATCCAGTTACGTTGCTCTTCGAAAAACACAAATTTGATAATCAAAGCGCATAACAATGTAGCTATGACAATATAATCAGCACTAACCGAGAACCACTTTACATATGAATGCATTAATACATTTTCAAGGTTCGGTGGGGTCATGTCGTCGTGCGGACCTTCTATAATACTATTATCTCCGCTCCAAGTCCATCTACTAGACAAATGAACACAAAGTAATCCAGCGGCCATGATCATTTTCACCCTTTGGACCACAGGGTTGGGTTTCAAATCTTCTTCTGAAAACGGACTGTCTGGGGACATTTCTTTTCTCGCCGAAGCGAAATCTGCTACTAACGATAAACATGCCGGATAGAACGTCACGAAAACTAGATAATCGACCAATAATGCCAGACAGGCGAATGTGCACATATGTTCAAGCCTTGGAACACCTGATAGTGCTCCAACACCAACTAACAGAACTGCTAATAAGGTGTCCAAAGTTGCTGTGGGGCCCAGCAAAGACAAAGCTTTTCCAACTCTCTTCCCTTGATCTTCGCCAGCCGACCAACCAGCTTTAGCCATTCTTGCACCTCTGGCAACATCAGCGACTAGCAGAAATAGAAATGGTGCATCTTTCACACTGGCTAGCTCGCTCCAAAACAGACTGGCGACTGCTGAAGTGAAAATGAAACTTGCAAACGTAGAGAATACTCCAGCAATAATAAGGAGGTACTTGGAAGCAATTTTATGAAGATTTGACACTTGGTAATAAGCGTATAGAAGCGCAGCGCATCGAACGAAGGTCATTATAACTGCGTCTGCAGCTTGATATTCCGCTTCGAGACCCGGGCAGGCTCTAGCCCATCCAGCGCAATGTTCTGGCCTCGTCCCTGGTCCATGTCGTTCGACGCTTGCCGCGCAAGCCAGCAAGGCTAGCGTTGCGACAATCACCTCCCATTGGTGTCTCGCGCAGAATTCTCCGTGTGCTCCCCAAACTTTCATCTTTTCTACCTCTGTCAGCTAGGAGCTGATATCTGAAACAAAAACATAGTGCGATCAGTTTAATTATTACTTTAGAAACTATTTATAAATAAAGGAATATCTGCGATGAATTTAGGTTTGTTTTGATGCGACCAGAGAAGAACTGATGTAAGCTATAACACAATCCGTTCTAGAACCGATGGATTCGTATATATGAGTCGTAACGTTTCAAATAAGCTAAATTATATTTTAATTGTTTATGTTTAATTTTTTTAAGTTTTTAAGTTTCTATACACCGCAAACGAAGTTTAAATTTTGCCGTTCATAAGATTTTTAGTTTTTATTTACGATCATTATATTTCACATGCACAAAATGTGAAGAGCTTGAAAACTAACGGAAATATTAGGAACGGCTAAATTTGGATTTAGCTTATTTTAAAATATGACGGTACATATAGCTACCCGCAATTTCGTCTTGTTAGGTATTCCATATAAAATCTTTATTTAATTTGAAAAAAACTATAAAATATGTTTGATTACTGTCTTACTGAATTACTAAATGCCAATTCTCATAGATCTAAGGTAAAAAAATAGTGATAACCGTACAATTTTATATACACTTCTTTACTACGTTAGAGGCTGATTAAAAAAAAATCTTTAGTGTTTGCTCACGTACTTTGTAAATTTGAAACATCGAAGTTGTTTTGTATAAGTTATATGCATAAAATAACAGATTACGACAGGAATCAGCTATGGTATAATGAAAAGATAAAGCATTATAAATTTGTTCCATAAAATAATGACTGTTTATTTGTTACATAAATACTCATTTATACCAAATAAAAATATTACAATGAATTCAACTAGGCGTAGGCGCGGTGTGCTTGGCGGCATTTATCAAAGGGCGCTAGGTCGTCGGCGCGTGCCGCGTAACGCTAGTAGAACGAGTGGCCGACAAAACAACTTGAATTTTACGTTTATACAGGTAAGGTTGTAATTGTTTTTGAATATTTCGTTATTAGTGCAAAGTTCGTGTTTTGCGTCGCCACTCCAACAATCAGGTTTGCCCTCGCCTATAGATATATGACATCAAAAACAGGGTGTTTAATAACAAAAATACAAGAAAAACCAACATCACACAGTGTTCCCAGATGGTTCACCAATCCAAGTACTGATCGCGCCCGACGTCGCTTAACTTCGGTGATCGGACGAGAACCGGTGTTTCCAACACTCTATCCGACACAGTGTTTTCACCACCACTTTTCTTCACACAAAAAATTGCGGATGGGAACAAAATAGTGATAATAAAAAAAAAAAACATTGAACAATAATAAGCAACGAGTATTGGACTGCAGCGAACGTTACAGTGTAACGCGTAATATTGAATTGACAATTAACACTTATTTGTCAAGTTATTTGATGAATATTAAACATAAATCATTACTGGGGCCTTAAAGGTGGTATGAGAATTAATGAAGTAATTTATGTATATATATACGCTTGTTGGCAAGCGATTGTCTGAACCGTCGTTCCTTCCGCGTATTAATTTGCATTTGGGCTACTGGTCATAGGTCGTTGAGTTCCGTGGTTACACATGGATTAACAACGTGACATGATATATTTATTCCATAAATATCGAAATTCGAAAACTTCGTAGTTATTTGTTTGAACGCGTTAACCAATCGAAACGTCAGCAGGATTTGAAAAATATTTTAAAATTTTTGTTACTATTTTCGGAAATGACGTCATTCTATTTTTAAAATTAGACGAAGTATATCTGGCTTGTATGAAAAAAAAATAAGCTTGTGATACTGGTTACAAGTTATAAAGTATTAAAATAAAATCCTCTGCCGCGTCTGTCTGTCTGTTCGCGATAAACTCAAAAACTACTGAACGAATTGTCATGCGGTTTTCACCAGTAAGACAAAGTGTTTCATGAGGAAGATTTCAGTAATTTTAGGTTTTTTTTTATTATTATCAGAGAAGGACAACGTCTGCCGGCCCGTTAGTAATTTATAATTGTTATAAGTTTTATTTTCTATTACTTGGAAGAAGGGAAGTTGGCCTCCGGCGCTTTCATTGACCGAACGAAACGCAATAATGCAAGCAATGTTACTTCACATCGGTCTTTCTGTGGGTCGGGTGGTAGTACCGGGGGCGAGCCGACACATTCATGCTGAAACAAGTAATAGCTTCAGCGTGGCTCTACGACATTCAAAACAAATAGGCTGAAAAGATCCCGGGCTTTGTTCAGCGGTGGGCGGAAACAAAATACGGTAAAAATTTGTTTTCGGACGAAATTAATTCTAACATGAAGAAAGTTATGAAAAAAAATTGTGTATAAAATATCTAATTTGAGTGTGCTTACCTAACTATCTTGTTATTCAAAATTAGACCATTAAACATGAATGAAACAGCGGGTCATAAATAGTTTATAGACAATTCCGCATCGGACATCCCGAGTAACATATGCAAACAAATTGCCTACTTATCAACGAGTTCGCTACAATCGAAAGATTCTAGGCTACTAAACTGTAAAAAATAATACATAAATATATGTATCTCTTAAAATACATCGAGAGACAGAATAAATTAGTAATTTGTTACTCACTTAATAATATCGTTAAAGATGAAAGATTTGTATTTTTTTATGTGAAACATCTATAGGCGAGCGTAAATCTATTTGTTGGCGTGGCGATATCGTGGCATTCGAGAATTCAAAATTCGTTCGACTGAAACAATTTTGATGTTTCACATTTGCCAGACGTCCCGTGACGGCTCATATTTTTATCTATTTGAATGTTATTTTTACGTGGGGAAATCCTACATGAAGACATTCTCCAAGGGGTGAGAGTGGGTAGTGTGAGACTCTTAATCACTAAAATCCGACGGTGTATCCTCTACCGCCATAACGGGACGATGAGGGATGGCGTTTCCACTCCACATGTCGCCCAGTTTCATGCCGGGCCTAACCTACGCTAAGGAAGACAACCTGGTACACCCTGTGCTCTAGCCCAATCTGTGTTCTAGATAGCCGAATAAGTGTAATGAAGTGAGGAGCCTCCCATCAACCCTTGAACCGACAAGGACGAACGTTTTAACAGATTTTCTTAACGTATGTAGCGACTTTCGACGGAAGGATGTGGGAAAACATAGAACTGTGAATTTCGCAGATGTTGAAATGGGACAATAAGTCGTGGGCTGGGGTGACTATGCACATACCTTCCTTCGGGATGAGGTCTATGGGTGTCTTAATAGTGATGATATTACAATTCCCAATCGATTTATATTCGACATCTAGTTTCCAATTCTGATCAAATTGAAATAAGAGCCTGATAAGAAATTTCCCTTTGCAATAAAAAAAAAATCCAAACTATACTAATATTATAAAGCTAGAGGGTTTGTTTGGTTGAACGCGCTAATCTCAGAAACTAGGTTGTCCGATTTGAAAAAATATATGAGAGACATAAATTTTAGCTCCTAATAACATATAAATAATAACTTCAATATGTCTCTGCTTTGATATTGTGATTCCTATGCTTGTTACCAAATGTTTCCATTATATTCTGTCATAATATTGCATTGTAATAGTTATCTAAGTTCATTTGTTTTTATTTAAGTTTATATAGTGGATAACTTATAATATAATGTCTTGATTTAGTTTGTTTACCCTGTAGCGCATGCTGTGGCAGCTTTTAAAGACCAATGTGCCTATAGATTGTTTACACATATCGTTAATTCTTGTGTGGTACATTGTTCACTAGCTGTCCTTTAATAAATAAATAAATAAATAAATTTCAGTGTTAGATAGCTCATTTATCAAGGACGGCTATAGGCTATATATCATCACGTTAAGACCAATAGGAACGTATCACCAATGAAGTATCATTATTTATTTTTTAAGTTGTCGCTGCGTGTTAGTGTTAGGCCAAAGTAACTATTTAACAGATAGTTCGGTTTATAAATAACCAAGTTTTAAGGTAACAAATACTAAAAAAAAAAACATACAAGTGTATATTTCTTTTTTATGTTGGTTAAATATAATAATATTTTCTCAAGGATCTGAGAAGTCATTCTTAACCAAAACATAAATACTACCGGTTCGTGCAAACAATCCAGTCGACGGGAAATGCCAACAACAATCTATATATTATCTTGCTTCTTTCTTTAGTATATACTGACTCGCACAACTTCGTCTGCACGAAATAAGTTTCATAATATTTTAAAACGCGAAACATCTTAAAAAAAACCAGAACCCGCTTGCACAGCCACATACTGGATCCAATTGAGATTAAAAAAGAGTCAAAGCATCCATAAGGGCTGCCGATAGAAGTAAAGACTCAAAAAAATGAAATAACTATGTTCTCATTTGAATTTTTAAATTAACTATATAGTTAATTATTTAAATTTCAAAAATTGTATGTTGTGGCACTCGAAACAATAATTATATAAATTATTTATGAAGTTTATTAATCAATCAAACATGATTAAAACAATTTTTTTTTCCACTTTATTTTTGGCAATCAATCTTTTAGATTATTACTGCCATTGTCGAGTAATCAATAATATTACAAGCGTCGTGCAATCACTTTAATATTGCGTCGTGTGAGTCAATATTCAAACAAGATGGTGGATCCCTTGTTAGAACCTTCCTGGGAGTTTTTGTGGCATCTCAGAATTTCATACTCCGTGGTATTATTTTCCATTCACTTCACTTATGCACAATAAACTAACTATATTACGTAAAACACCACCAAATTTACAAAATATAGAGTCCAATAACACAAGATTATGAATAAAATATAAAATCCACTACATGACAGACTAAGATCCCGCCAAAAACTCTAAAACAAAATTATGATGAACTGCAAATATCAATGTTAAATGTACAGTATCTCGTAAAGCTTTGTTAAAACATTACATTACAAATCTTTGAATTTCTCGGCTTTCCTATAATATAATATATATGTAATTACATATAAAACTTCCTCTTGAATCACTCTATATATTGCTGAAAACTATATTAAAATCCGCTGAATAGTTCAATAGATCTAAGGGACAGACAAGAGAAGCGACTTAATTTTAAACTGTTACGACAGCGCATGCTGTATTATAGAATTTTTGGCGACTTCAATTACATTTATCGTGATTAACTATTGAAAATATAAATTTTCTAAAATTAAAGGTACTCTATATGACTCAGGATAACATGCCTTTCTAACAATGTAAGAATTTTCCAAATCGTGTCACTAGTACCGGAGATTACACTGAACATTCAAACTCGCAAATTTTACTCCTTTAACAGTACTAGCAGTACCAGCGGACGTTGGCCCGCGCTAATAAAAAAAAATTAAGCCATCACGGGACGCCTGGCAGATGTGAAACATCGAAATTGTTTTATATAAGTTTTATGCATAGAAGAACAGATTACGACAGGAATCAGCTATGGCATAATGAAAAGATAAAGCATTACATTTTTTTCCCGTAAAATAATGACTGTTTAATTATTTTATTTATTACATTAATATTCATTTTTATTAAATACAAAAAATTCAACTAGGCGTAGGTGCGGTGTATTTGGCGACATTTATCAAAGGGCGGTAGGTCGTTGGCGCGTGCAGATTAATACTAGTATAACGAGTGACCGACTAAACAATTTGAATCTTATGTTTATACAGATAAGAGTTGCAAATGTTTTTAGAATTTTGTTAATAGTGCAAAGTTCGTCTTTTGCGTCGCCACGACATCAATCAGGATTACCCTCTACCTATAGTTGTTCACAAACAGAAACTTGTCAAATTACATACCGAAATCTTCCTCAGGAAACATTTTATTTACTGGTGAAAGCCCCATAAGAATTCGTTCAGTAGTTTTGGAGTTTGCGAATAGACAGATAGACATACAGAACGTGGCAGAAGACTGAATATGTTGTTCTAAATAATAACAATGAACCTGAAAAGTCTATCAGTTGGTAACAATTTCCTCAAAATCGGTTCAACCTTTTCTTGGTAAATTCCGGGACAAACAACAGTCAATTCTACTTTATATGTATACATTGCGTCATTGTAGTGGTGACGTAAATACGAACCATTGTTGCAAGACTAACAATGGTACAGAAAATATGATACATATCAAATAGATTTTGATAAACTAAACTGAATTCTCGAAGGATGTATGTTAAATTTCAATGCAATTTAATATACGAAGATGCATTTTAAAGAATATTAGCAGCAGAAAAGTCTAGAGAAAGCAAAGAGAATATTTTTTTTCTCGAAATGACTACGCTGTTGATCTGGATAGGTTTTTACAGCTTCACCGAACTACCGAGGCGAGCTCTGAAGCACTCAGCCGATTTGGAATGCTTGGGCGACTAACTCAAGGACGCACGGCACACTTCGGCTTGGGCTGTTGCCTGATACATGCAATTCGCGACCTATCTGAGCTAACCTAAGCTAACTATTCATATATATGATTCGTTGAAACATATATGTGTATCACCTCATGAAAAATCCTTTGAGTAATTTTTGAGTTTATCGCGAACAGACAGACAGACAGACATGGCGAAGGCAGGGGTGTAAAGGGTGTCGAGTAACATCTTAAGACTTGAGACACCCAAGCCAACCTCACCTGCACGTGGTGTACCCTGCTGAATAACGAACGAGGCAATGGCGAAAGCGGGGTGGTAGGGATTTTTAGCCCGACTGGGTCGCAACCACCATGCATATAGCGAAAAATCCCGTCATAGTGACTCGCTTCTGCGCGTCGCGTTTCGGGATCAGTCTGTGCATATCCAGTACCGGGTGACTTTCGTTATTATGGCCGGCATGACAGCGGCGAGCGACGATGGATAATCTGTCTCTCGGTGGTTGCCGATGTTTTTGGATTGTACTATGCTTAACATCAGGCATAGTGCAATCACTATGTCGTGCTTCGATAAAAAAAAAGGACTTTATAATATTTTGTAAAAGTTCCTGTCTGTCACATATTACTTGACCAAGTACAACTGATAGAATAATGTTTAAATGATTTAATGTTTAAATAATATTTTTCACGTTGTGTGATAACAAGACTGAATTATTTATCTTTTAGTATCTAAGTAGCTTTTGTTCACAGTAACGCTGCTCGCGTTTTGACCTATCCCATAATTTTTTCCCAAATATGTATGACAAATTTCATGGTGATCCGTTGAAAATTTACCGCGTCAAAACATAACATCCAAACAAACTCATATTCACATTTGTAAGATTTATTTATTTATTATCCAACAGTCATGATGCCGTGGTCATAATTATTTTAACCTGTTCTACTGTTATCAGATACAAATACAAAATCATGAACGAACAACAAAGAAAACGAACGTATGAAAGATTTTAGAAAGTGTCACAAAACGGTGTCAAATTAGAATACACTGGTCAGTGGGTCGACGAAGAAACTGACGAGTATACCGAATTTTTTCTTTAAATCTATACTAATATATAAAGCTGAAGAGTTTGTTTGTTTGTTTGGTTGAACGCGATAATCTCAAGAACTACAGATCCGATTTAAAAGTTTCTTTTAGTGTTAGATAGCTCATTTATTAAGGATGGCTATAGGCTACATATCATCACGTTAAAACCAAAAGGAGCTGAGCACTAATGAAGAATGTTTCAAAATCGGGCTACTTTGGAAGCTTCCTCTGCATGTTAATGTCAGTATTATACGCGTTGCCATGGTAACGCGATAACATTCTATTAAAAATATTTTCATGGTTTATTTTGTATTCCTATTCAAAAAGTTTATTCTACGTTAGTTTTGTTTTCGATTTTTAACTATACGTGTCACGTTTATATCGCAAACATTTCTTAAGTTTATTTTGTGTCGTTATTCAAAAAATTTAGTAGTAATAATATTCGTCCAATAATACAGTCGAAGGAATTAATCCATACTGCCAATTCTGAAGTTGTCAATATAGTTAGTTTTCTTCTATGTCCAAGTTAATGTAAAGGTATAAGCGTCGAATCCTCTACATAATATAACGTAATTTTTTATCTTCAAGACCATAGAATGAATGTTTCATGGTTTTATTTTTCATTCATTTCACTTATGCAAAATAAACGAACGATATTATATAATACGCAACCAATTTCTACACGACATAGAATCATATAAAAATTTTAAATTTATTTAATATATTAAAAAAAACGCGTGCGAAGCCGCGGGTAACAGCTAGTTTATTATAATTCTAATCATTGGTGACAAATGAACATTATATTTTTAATACCTTTCTTTTTGCATTAATTAAAAGTACCTGGGCCACCGAGCCTAGCTCTGATCTTTAAAAATCATTTTTAAATTAAAATAAACTAACAGTTTGCCTCACAAAATTAGAATTTTTTCACATAAAAAAAAAATAAAATAAAAGATATCTCTTTTATAATTATAATAATAGGATTACTTAAATAATTAAAAAAAAATGTTAGGTTTGTCTTACAAAATTATCATATTATACAAAAAAAAAAATGTATAAAACTCGGCTTCGAACTGGGATTACACGGATTTTCGAAGCAGCCAATTCCCATCTGAGCTTTTTTTGTTTTGACAGCGGCGGCGAAATTTACCTTTATATTCTAGCTATATTTTTTCATTGTCTGAAAACTCAGTTAAAAACGTTTTCTATGAATAAAATCTAGTTAGATCGATTTATAGTCTCCGAAACTACATACATACTAAGTTTCACGGAAATAGATGAAACCGTTTCTGAGATCCTGAATATATACAAATATAAAAATATACAAGAATTGCTTGTTTAAAGCTTTTAGATAGATTAGATATACATATATATTTTTTGTATCTCGCATACCTTTTTATAATTATTATTATAACGTGTACATAAGTTGTATACGAAATTCTGTTTGTCTATACTAATATTACGTATATTATACAGTGGTTAATCTATACTAATATTATAAAGAGGTAAAGTTTGTGAGTTTGTGACGTTGTAGGGGATAATCACAGGAACGATTATACGATGTTGAAAAAATCTTTATTCAATTAGGAAACTAGTCAATAGTTATAGCATATCAAGTCACATGTTTTTTTTTTTTAAGTGGCCCGAATAAGATATTCTCTTCAAGTTGTGAATCCGTTACGGGGTATCTTTATATGTGTATTTCAACTAATACATCTGGAAACCATCGGATCAGATTTCTGTAAAAGACTAAAAACATCTACACTAATATTATAAAGAGGTAAAGTTTGTGAGTTTGTGACGTTGTAGGGGGTAATCACAGGAACTACTGGTCCGATTTGAAAAATTCTTTCAATGTTATATAGCTCATTTATCGAGGATGGTTATATTATATATATATCATCACGCTAAGACCAATAGAAGCGGAGCAACAATGAAGAATGTTTAAAAATCGGGGTTCTGTTTTCATCTTGAGAGCTTCCGCTGCGTGTTAACGTTAGCCCAGAGTAACTATTCCAAGCGAACGAAGTCACGGGCAGGGGCTAGTACGTTATAATTCTGGTAAAAGACGTTATGGACGTAAATACCTCGTCAGTCCACGAAGTATTGGCGATTGCAAACTTCGAGAAATCCGCAGTTCTATATTTTCCCACATACAGTAGTACCACAAGGACATTTCTCAGGTTCTGGTTTCTTCGCGACGTCTGCTTCATCGTCAGTGTGACCAATTAAAATTAGTAAATATACTACGCGAATTCTGAAAAAATTCGTTGGTATATGACGATGTAGTTGTAGAGCCACGCTGAAGTTATCTGGTTTCAACATGAATGGGTCGGCTCTCCCCGGTACTACCACCCGACCCACAGAAACACCCACGTGAAGTAACAGTGCTTGCATTGTTGCGTTTTATACGGTCAGTGTGAGCGCCGGCGGCTCATGTCCCCACTCTCTCCCCTCATCTGTCCTTCTCTCCCCATCCTTCCTCTTCCCCCCAAACACAGACTGGCAACGCACTTGCGACTTCCCTGGTATTGCTAGTGTTTATGGACGGCGGTGATCACTTAACATCAGATGACCCATAAGTTCCTTTATCTCCTATGATATAAAAAAAACTTTCTGACCATGGGTTGATATTTCATTGGTGAAATCACTAAATTACCATAACTAAAGGATAATTAGAATAATCTTTATCCGTAGTTTTTTTTTTGTTACTTGCATCTATGATACTCCTATCTTTAGAACAATGCTGTATTGTATGAGTGCTCGCATAACTACAGATATGTTCTCTTTTTTATTTTTGCTATTAACAGTTATTAATAACTAACGGTTGTCAGTTTATTAAAATAATTGTTTCCTTGTATGTTAGGGTTATCACTATTGGGGCGTTGACATAGTTTATATACAATAAAAATAAACACAGTTGATTGTTGATTGTTGTTAAGTTTTAACATTTTTACCTCATTCACATTCACTACAATTTGAAGTTATTAAAAAATGATTTCAAATATTACACATAGTTTCAGAGATTCTAAAATCTCTAAATAAGTTAATAAAGGCTTTGGACGATTTTAATTAAAAAAAAAATTATATTATACGAGGCAAAGGAATAGCTGGATTACCTAATGTTAAGTGATCACCACCGTCCATAGACACTTACAACACCAGGGTGTCGCAAGTGCGTTGCCAGCCTGTGTTAAGCGAGGAAGGGAAGAGGATAGGGGAAGGCGAGGAGAGGTGGGCCTCCGGCGCTCTCAGTGACCGAAGGAAACGCAACAATACAAGCACTGTTACTTCACATCGGTTTTCTGTAAGAGGGTGGTACTACCCCATACAAACCAACCCATTCATACTGAAATCAGAAATAACTTCAGTGTGGCTCTACCACCTACATATAAATGTTTCTTTAAGTCTCTAAATATTTAATACTAGCCTCTGCCCGCGACTTCGTTCGCGTGGACATAGTTAATTTGGGCTAACTAATATGCAGCGAAAGCTCTCAAGAGGAAAAAACAACCCGTTTTTTAAATATTCTTCATTGTTGCTCTGCTCCTATTGGTCTTAGCGTGATGATATATAGCCTATAACCATCCTCAATAATTGAGCTATATAACACTGAAAGGATTTTTCAAATCGGACCAGTAGTTCCTGAGATTACCCCCTACAACATCACAAACTTACAAACTTTACCTCTTTATAATATTAGTATAGATATATACCATAATACTGCTGCTACAACTGAGCGTAAACAGGCTCCTACCATAGCAGCTGAACCCAGCTCCGGTTTTCAATCATGGTCAAGTGGGTTTAAATACCAGTTACCCTTGAAAGTGGAGTGTATTATAAATAACAACATAACAATTATTATGATATAATAAATAAGTATTAAATAGGTAAACATGGCATATTAATTAAACAAATAAGGATAAAATAGATTAAATATCCTTCTCTTGGACAATGAACTCTTTCCCAGAATGTATGAACTCAGGGAAGACCAAAGTAAACTTAAAAGGAAAAAAAAATAGTGTGATAACATATATTTTTATTATAGTTCTTTCTTACATGATAATTGTTAAAGACAGATAAGCTATTATTTATTTTATGTTTAAATGTATCTATGTAATGCAAACACATAAACTGTCTTGTTTTTATGTACTTAGTTTTCTATGTGATATTTTACAAATATCGTTTATGTAACAATTTGAAAATAACCGCCAGTAGGATTATTAATATTATTTGTGTAATACTGTATGGAATCATCCCTGAAAGTATAATGTCAATTTAATGTAAACTGTGTGAATGTATGGATGAATGCACCGCCAGTAAGGCACGCGCAATGTACTAGATGTAAAGCTATAGGTATACACATAAACCCGGAGAAAATATAAGTCGCGCACGGTAGTCCGGTGAAGTTGTAAAGGGCCTTAGAAGACCAAAAGCGTAGTCAGTTAAAAAAAAAAAAAGAAAAAGTTCGCGCATTGCACGACATTAGACAACAGCCCAAGTTGAGGTGTGTTATACACCCTGGAGCTAGTTGTCAAATAAAATCGGCTGAGTGCTGCAAGCGATCGCCTTAGTAGTCCGGTGAAGCCGTTAAGACCTCGCTAGGTCAATAGTGCAGTCAGATTGAGAGAAAAAACCCGAGAAAATATAAAAAATATAAATTGTGAAGAAAGTTCTGCAGTTTTTCATTGGGGAAAAAATGTCTGATGGACTGACTCTACCAATAATAATAATTTGTATTAATCATTAACATTATGATAGAGAAGAGCAGTTAAGCTGGACAAGCTTTTCTAGCATATTACAATATTAGCCTCTGTCCATTTGTCTGCGTGGAATAGTTACTTTATAACAAACACATGCAGCGGAAGCTCTCATAAGAGAAAAAGCCCTGATTTTGAAACATTCTTCATTAGTGCTCAATTCCTATTGGTCTTAGCAAGATAATATATAACCAATAGCCTTCCTTGATAAATGAGCTATCTAACACTAAAACAATTTTCAAATCAGACCAGTACTTCCTGAGATAGGCATGTTCAAGCAAAAAAACTCATTAGTTTTACATTAGTATAGATAGTACCTTACATTCCATAAAAAACCTAGTTCCGGGAATTTCGCAATTTTAAGCCAATTAATGTTATAATTTTAGGCAGCAAGTCTCAAGCAAAATCAAACTCAGAATAGTTAGAATATGTCCATAAAATTTTCAGTGCGTCAGATTCTATAAAACAATGATATTATAATACTATAAACTATACTATATACTATGACTATATATTATAGAAAGATACACAAATTAGCCATTCCATTTAGAATCCTTAATACCAATAAAAAATTTAGTACATAAAGTCTGTGAAGCAATAATTTGCAAGATACTATGGTCAAGTTTTTTTTATATCATAGGAGACAAACAAACAGATGGATCACCTGATGTTAAGTGATCACCGCCATCCATAGAAACTTGCAACACTAAGGGAGTCGCAAATGCGTTGCCAGCCTGTATTTGGGGGGGTGATAGGAAGAAAAGGAGGAATGGGAAGGTAGGTGGGTCACTGGCGTTCTCACTGACCAAACGAAACGCAACAATGCAAGCACTGATACTACACATCGGTTTTCTGTGGGCAGGTGGTGCTACCCCGGGCGAGCCGAACCCATTCATGCTGAAACCAGTAATAGCTTCAGCTTGGCTCTACCACCTACTGAATAGGTTTAATGTCAAAAATGTATTATACAGTGAACCAATATATCCATTATAGTAATGTCTAGAAATGGTATCTTCTCTTTGTATCCTTACATATTAGAAAACAAAAGCTGTCTGTGTGTCTGTTTGTGGTAAACTCAAATCAAGGATTTTCATGGAGTTTTCACCAGTGGATATAGTGATTCACAAGGAAGGTTTAGGTATATAACTTGTTAAAGTTTTTTTTTATCAGTGTGGGACAACATATGAACAACACTCAGTAGTATCTCCAAAAATAACTGTGAGAATAATGATTATATAGTTTTAACAAAAATCCATACAAACAGGAATAATGAAGCAGTTAAAATTTCGTGCCAATTTTAACAATGATTGTTTTAAATTCATAAATTCCTTCTCGGAGTCTAAATTGAATGATATACGTATTACTTTAACTCCCAATTGATATTCCTACTACATAATTGAATAAGATAACAGTCATATATTAATTTTACAGCTCAATTATAATACATATTATTAAACAAAGATCTCTGCCAGGTCTGTCTGTCTGTCTCTTAGTGATAAACTACAGAACTACTGAATGAAGTTTTCACTAGTAGACAAAGTGATTATTGATGAAGATTTAGGCATATAATTTGTCAAGGTTTTTTTATTATCTGGGTGAGATAACGTCCAGCTGGCCTGCTAGTTTGTTATATAATATTCTTCCACAGATGCATGCTTAGAGATTATATTGAAAGTCTGATAACAACTGATATCTAATACATTTAAAGTAGCAATTCTTGTATATTTTTATATATTCAGGATCTCGGAACGGCATCAGCTATGTCCGTGAAACTTAGTATGTAGGTAATTTTGGGGACAATAAATCGATCTAGCTAGATGTTATTCATAAAAATCTAATTTTAACTGAGTTTTCAGGCAATGAAAAAATATAGGTAGAATATAAAGGTAATTTCGGCATCTCAGTCAAATCAAAAATACTTCAGATGGAAATCAATTGCTTCCAAAATCAGTCTAACCTCAGTTCGAATCCGAGTGACAGGAAAAGAGATATCTTTTTTGTTATATTTTTTTTGTCAAAAAATGCTAATTTTGTGAGGCAAACATAACAGTTTATTTTAGTTTAAAAATGTTTTTTAAAGAATGGACTCCCCAGGTACTATTTTATTAAGGTGATAATTTAATGTTTACCTTACCTTGATCAATATTAATGCACATTGAAATATGTATAGAAAGCATTACCATACATTTGCAAAAACCACAGAAGTATAAGCAGTTATTGAGTTGAGGATATACTAAGAACATGTAACACTAGAATTATACAAAAAATTATAGTGTACTTTGATTTTCCTAATTGGGGCACAAACTACTGTATATTTGATTCATAGCTTGGGTCTTTAATATTACGAGTATCGTTTTTTTTCGACCTAACTACGCTATTGGCCTTGCAAGGCTTTTACAGTTTCACTGGACAACAAGAGTATTGCTTAATTTAAGGGCTTACAAAGAATTAATTACAATAATTGCTTTTCCGTTCCCGAAATTAAAATATATGTATAGATCGCGATGCATTACTGATGGTAGACAATAAATAAAAGTAATTTAAAATAAGTTGTTTGAAATTATATATTTTATTATTTACAAATTGATACGATTACATTTTTAGCTAAGAACAAATTTAACTTACGATAATTATTTTAAACTTGTCCGTTTTTGAATACACTACAAAATAACATAACTTATTTGGGCGGATACATATTCGTCCCAATTGTATAACACTGTGATAATTATACGAAATGCAATGTACATAAACATAAAAAATTAAACATACATAAATAGAATAGACACGAAATATTGTGTACACCGTATGAATACAAATCTCTCTTTATTATTTAAATGAATTGAATATTTATACACACGGGCGAGTTACGTGAACTATAGTTTCGAGTTTCACTTTTTCAAATTAAATTATTAACACTTACCAGTAGGTATCGATGAAACAGGGACGAATGAATGTACTTTAAACCTATTGTTTTAATTGAGCAATACACAATAAAATATTGTAATGCTCAAATTAAATTGATTGCGAAATAACTATTACATTACACACCACCGACATTTTCAAGGTGGACTCGCTGACAGATGGATTTCTACCTATCTCTACTAAGTTTTGCGGTACTTTTGGTGTTGCCAGGCCAATTTAGAAAATGTAACTATATTATAATGTAAGATTTTAGCAATAATTAGCACAATTTAAATTCTTCAAGGTGTTTTACTTTCTGATTATAGGAAATGACGTTTCTCAGTGCTGTTGTTAATAATACGAAACTCGTTCAAACTTTAATGCGATGTGATACGTTACTAAATTTGCAAATAGGTGACGAAAGACATTTAATTATTAATATTCATATTATCCTATTCAAGCCTTTTTAGTTATTTAAATAAAAAAACTAATTATATTGCTGATAGTATGAAATTCATTTAACTGCGATGCTTTGCAAAATTTGCAATTAGGTAGTTCAACATATTTTATTATTAAAAATCCTATTGTATTATTCAAGCAAAGGCTTCAAATTCAAATTCAAGATTTTGTAGTTAAACAAAAAACTCAATTATATACGTAAAGTTTTAGGTTCTTTTAATAATTCGTGTTTAAAAATATAAAACCGTTACAATATATTATGAGCGAATATTCATAATAAAAAAATGTATTATTACAGAAAATAGGTATAAAATACTACTAGTATAAGTCCTCGCACTCGAATCAATACTAGTATCAAATATTTCGCCTTTTCTGAAGCAATATCTTCTGAAAGATAATCTAGAAGTATTTGCACTTTTTAATTTTTCTTCTTTATCTGTAAGTACATCCCAGAAAGAAACAAAATATGGAATAAATACAGTTTTTCCAAACCAAATCCAAATCATAATGAAAAATAAAGTTAAAAGGATAACTTGACAAAACATGTAAAAATAATATGGGAATATTATTGGATCGGGTGTTGTGATCTTTGTTATTTTGCATACAAGCCACTGTATCACCATCCAGTAAACCAAACACTGATTAGTTCCAGCAAAAAGAGAAATACAGCAGTCCCAAAATCTTGAACATAAAATGTACGGAAAGCAAAACACTTCCCACCAATTGTATCGGAATACGTCATCAGGTTGTGTATGGAAACGCTCTCCTTCGATCTCGTCACAGCGAAATCTTTCGCGACGCTTCTTCTTCTTTCTTTTTGGTGGCATTTTTTTACTAGTTTAAAGAATAAAATGTAAAATAAATATATGTATGTCACACATTCTATTAATGTCAATATTTTATTGACATTAGTTTTTTTTTCATTTGGCAACATACATATCGATAATCAAAATTGGCTATGGTACTAAATAACAAAACTTTTATATTTTATCTATGGTTAGTTCCGTGTTGACCATGATAGAGGTGGTATCGCAGTTTTTCCAAAATAATAATATTACGCATTAAAATGTAAATAATGTGTTAAAACTCCAGAAAACTTATATCGACTGCAAGATCTGTTTTTATCATCGTTTCTATAACGAAAAATAGCAGGTAAAACGTTTAAATATGTTTTTTTATTTAGTGAAAGTTCATGATAACTTAAACATTATTTTTGTATAGGCATAGTTGTATTCCTTTGGAATTCCCAATTGCATAAGAGGGACGTAATAAGTTATAAATGGTTAATTATATAACCAGAAAATAATAATTAAATTAGAATAGAGAAAACTGGTTTCCGTGACCTTTATTACAAGTCCGTGTTAAGTTTTTTAAGTAAGAGAGCTATGTTTTAAACATGTCAACGCAGCCTTGGGAATGTTTTTCTTGGTATCTGACTTGTAAAATTGTCTTTTAATTCATGCAATTAATTACAAATATAATATATCTATTTAAATACACATTTTTGATATTTTAATAACTCTTTCCAAGTTTAAATCCTATATTAAGTTTAAATTTTAATTAAAGATCGTTATGAATCACGATATTAAGTCAGGATAAACTGTTGTGGTCATTTGGTTAGATGTCAGAACCAAATTGAATCTGCACGTGAAATAGGATAGGTGAAATAGCATGATTAACTGAGACAATAAACTTCTCTTATAGGTGGTTCGTAATGAGAACTTCTTTGGTTCTTTGTTCTGATGTAACAAACATCAAACAATGCATTTCGTTTTCTAAAAAGGAACTTTATTAAAAAAAGTGAACGAGCTGTTATGTACTATGGTCAATTGTCATTGACAAGTAATTGTCTTTCAT
>JACEII010000152.1:918699-929296 GCA_014332785.1 Antheraea mylitta | reverse complement strand
AACTATTAGTCAATCACTTATCACCTTGCGTATATTCGTTTATTATTTCGTGTACAACATATGAAGAGTCGATTGAATGCCTTGATAAAATATATGTAAAACCTAAAAATGACATCTATGCACGCCATGTTCTAGCTACAAGGAAACAACAATCAGAAGAATCCATATCAGAATACATGCGTGCATTGAAGCAACTAGCACTAGAATGTAACTTTCAAGATGTCAAGTCTGAAATTTATAAACAAGAATTTATTCGCGACGCATTTATCTCAGGAATCTGTTCTCACAAAATTCGCCAAAGATTATTAGAGAATTGTACCTTAAATTTCGATGACGCCTTAAATCAAGCTCTTACTCTGGAATCGGCAGAAAATAATGCTAAAGCTTATGGAAATTGTTTACCATTCACATCTTACCTAAACGCTCTAGAATCTAAAGAAAATACTGTATCTAAGGAGTCAAAGACAACAATAGAACCAACAACATCGAACCCTATGGCAGCTTCTTTTCAACATGGTAGATGGCGATGTTTCTTTTGCGGTGGTAATTCCCGACACAATAGAGATAAATGTCCAGCTTTTAACGCTAAATGTCAGTTTTGTAGTAAAAAGGGTCATTTTGCAAATGTTTGTCGATCTCGCAGACCACTTCTTAATTTTATTTCTTCTGATACTAGCTCAACCAATAACAGAGGTGTTGAAGATATCTCTGCCGCTTCTCCAGCGGGTCTTCGAAAAGCTACTGTCTCCGTCCTTATAAATGACATGCGTGCCGATGCCCTTATTGATACGGGCAGTTCAGTTAGTTTCATTGATGAAAAACTAGTTCACATTATGAAACTAAAGAAAAAAGTTATCAACCAAACTATTAATCTGGCCTCTCTAAGTCACGTCTCTTTCGTAAACGGTCTATGTCATGTGACAATCAAACTTGATAAACATATTTACAAGCAACACCCATTACTAGTCGTGAATAATTTATGCGCTGATATTATTATAGGCCACGATTTACTTAAAAATCATCACTCAGTAGAAATGGGGTTCGGAGGTAACAGAGAACCCTTACGTATATGCAATGTAATGCAAGCTTCCTTACCTCCAGCTTCCATATTTACACACTTATCATTGGATATAAAGCCAATCTCAACTAAGTCAAAAATATTTTCAGAAGCAGATGAGAATTTTATAAAATTAGAAATTACAAAATTGTTACATGATGGTGTTATTGAACCAAGCATTTCTCCATGGCGTGCTCAAGTTCTAATTACAGGAGGGAAATCTCATAGAAAACGTCTAGTTGTTGATTATTCACGTACCATCAATCGCTATACAGAGCTTGATGCATATCCTTTGCCAAAGATAGACATAATTATTTCTAAAGTATCCAAATATAACTTTTTTAGTCAAATAGATTTAAAATCTGCGTATCATCAAGTACCTATTCTGTCAAAGGAAAAACCGATGACGGCATTTGAAGCTTGTGGTAAACTATATCAGTTTACTCGAATACCCTTTGGCGTGACAAATGGTGTTGCTGCTTTTCAAAGAACTTTACAATATGTAATTGAAACTGAGAGTTTAAATGGGACGTTTGCTTATTTAGATGACGTCACAGTTTGCGGAAAAACAAAAGATGAACACGATCAAAATTTAAAAAAATTCATGGATGCCGTTGAGAAGTATAAGTTAACTTTGAATAAAGAGAAGTGTATTATTGCAAGCCAACGGATAAGTTTATTGGGGTACACCATTCAAAACAATTGCATAAAACCTGACGAAGATCGTTTGAAACCGTTGATGGATCTAACTGTTCCAAACGACGCATCTTCCCTTAAACGAGCCCTTGGAATGTTTGCGCATTATTCAAGATGGGTACCCAATTTTTCTGAAAAGATACATCCTCTTATTCAGTCTCGTACACCGCTCGATCACAATGCAATTGAATGTTTTAATAAAATGAAATCTGAGATAGCCAAATCAGCCTTATCTGCTATAAATCATGAGGACGTTTTAACTGTAGAAACAGACGCATCTGAACATTCTATCGCCGCAACCCTTTCACAAAATGGACGACCCGTGGCTTTCTTTTCGAGATCATTAAATGAATCAGAAAAGAAACATTCTGCAATTGAGAAGGAAGCCTGCGCCATAGTAGAATCTCTGAGAAAATGGCGTCATTATTTAATCGGACGACATTTTCTATTAATTACTGATCAAATCATTCATGTTTAATCAAAAGCATTCGAGTAAAATAAAGAATGAAAAAAATTGAAAGATGGCGCATAGATCTCTCCTGCTACACATATGATATTATGTATAGACCAGGTAAAGACGCTGCTGCTGGTGCATTATCACGAATATCTGCTTCTCTTAATCCTAACAGACTCAGAAATTTACATAACTTATTGTGTCATCCAGGGATCGTACGAATGATGCATTGGATAAGATCTAAAAATCTTCCTTATTCTCTTGAAAATGTTTGTTCGCAAATTAAACCAAGATATGCCAAAATCCAAGGCAAATTAATTAAAGCTACAGAACCATTTCAGCGATTAAACATAGATTTTAAAGGGCCAATACCATCTAAGACATCAAATAAATATATGTTAACAATAATTGATGAATATTCTCGATTTCCTTTTGCTTATGCATGCAAAGATCTTTCTGCACAAACTGTTATAAAGTCCCTAAGAGACCTATTCTTCTTGTTTGGCGCTCCTGCTTATATTCATACTGATAGAGGGACTGCATTTATGTCAAGTGAACTTAAATTATTCCTTGACAAATATGGAGTTTCAACAAGTAGGACCACGCCCTATAATCCGGCAGGAAACGGTCAAGTTAAACGTCTAAATGGAACACTATGGCGAACAATACAACTTTGCCTAAATTCCAATAAAATGGATATAACAGACTGGGAACAAGTTATACCTGTGGCACTGCATTCTATACGTTCTCTATTATGCACAGCAACCAATGAAACACCACACGAACGCATGTTTCGACATCCCCGACGTTCACCTACTGGATGCTCTACCCCAAGCTGGTTATTAACTCCTGACCCTGTACTGTTAAAGAGAAACGTGAGGACATCTAAATATGATCCTTTAGTAGATGAAGTACAATTACTACATGGGAATCCTAGTTATTCTTATATTTGTTTACCAGATGGCCGTGAAACGACAGTATGTAACAGGCAATTGGCACCTTATCCTAATGAAAATAATTTAGATGATGATTCTTTCTCTACAAATCCAAATTCTAAACCTGATTCAGAGCTTCAACTTAATCAAGAGGCGGAGTGTGAAACTAATCAAAATGAGGCGGAGTTACCGATTCGCCACTCAACTAGAGAAAGAAAAACATCAAGTTATTTACAAGATTATGTTTTACAGTAAGGTGAAATTAAAAACACCCAGGGGAGAATGTTATGTACTATGGTCAATTGTCATTGACAAGTAATTGTCTTTCATTGTCATGCTTTTATAAAATGTAAAACTATCCTAAAGTCTTGCTGAATAAAGCCATATAATTGGTATTTCTGTCTTTATTGCACGAGCCTTACAACAATTTAGCAAATCTTTAATAAAAAATTACAACTTTATCAATTGTGAAAACAAATTTTTCCATTTAATATATAGAATACGTTTATAAATACGCCATCGTGTGGTTTTCTGAGAAAATTTTGTTCATACAAAAATTGTAGGACAGCCCAGAATTTTATCTTATTGATATCTGTTATTACCCAAGAGTAATCAAACTAAGAACATGTATTTCGTGATTTCTTGACAATTTTTTTTTTCGAAATGTTTATCGACGTTCAATAAGAAATTTGAAACTATTGCTTTTGGTTGTAATACAAAAATAAACATTTCTATACCTTTTTAAGCATGTAAACTTACTAAATTTTAGTTTAAAAAGAGTATAAGGGGTGTCGAGTAACATCTTAAGACTTGAGACACCCAAGCCAACCTCACCTGCACGTGGTGCACCCTGTTGATTAACGAATGAGGCAATGGCGATAGCGGGGTGGTAGGGTTTTACAGCCCGACTGGGTCGCAACCACCATGTATATGGCGAAAAAGCCCGTCATAGTGACTCGCATCTGCGCGTCGCGTCTCGGGATCAACCTGTGCATATCCAGTACCGGGTGACTTTCGTCATTATGGCCGTCATGACAGCGACGACCGGCGATGGATAATCTGTCTCTCGGGGGTTGTCGATGTTTTTGGATTGTACTATGCTTAACATCAGGCATAGTGCCGTCACTTTGTGGTGCTTCAATAAAGGAAAAAAAAGGACTGCCGTCAGGAGTGAAAACTCAAAATAATGGAATAAATATGTTCTCTTTTGAATTTCCACATTTTAGTGTGAATGACGATATCAAAATTTCAGTGTGGTTTTCATATATATTGGCACTCGAAGAAATAATTATATATTTTTATAAAGTCTATTAATCAACAAACGTATGATGAGCTGCAACATTTCAATATAACATATACACTGGCCTCTAGAATACGGATCGCTAGTCTGATGCAAGCTCCGCAATACGTAATATTTACGTAGCATGTCATGACGGGAAATTATAGAATTATTTCCTACCAAAAACACCTCAATGCATCTAAAGAAGTTTTTCTTTGCAGATCATCGAAACCCCTCTAAAATAAAAAAAAAATGGTCACGTTAATATTTATTTTAACACTGGCAACACTACCATGTTTGAATACCGAATACATACCTCCCGGACCGGCGTACCCGTGCCCTGTGGATTCGAAAAGTCAATTGCTGTACCCATGCGTGTGTGAGAAAGGGACAGACGCTGGTTTGTACGTGCGTTGTGAGAACACTGGCTTGGCGGTAATGAGCGTCGGGTTGGGGAATATTGCTGGATTGGGTTTGCCCATCGAAATACTGCTATTAAAGGAGTGCTCCTTTTGTAAGTTTATTACTAGTGGAATTTTATAGTGTATGACATAGGTGATAGTTAATTTGATACAAAGTTACTTTGAATCCTTGAAACTCAGTCGGAGCTTTCGGTTAAGGAAAATATTATGAGGAAACTATAGCGTTTTTTCTAATTGACTACGCTATTGGCTTAACACGGTGTTAACAGTTTCACCGAACTACTAAGTTGAGCGCTTTAGTCAGTCAGTGGATTTTATTTAGCAACCAGCTCAAGGGTGCACGGCACACCTCGGCTTGGGCTTTTGCTTAGATTATGGAGTATCGTGAATCTAACTAAACTAAGCTAAGCTCCATGTTCATACATATACAAATTAGTGATATATACACGTGTAACAAGCATGTATACCTTAGTAACTCGTATATGTATTTCATGTCCGGCAAGTTGGAAACCATAGCATGGTGATAGGACTGTTGTGAGTCATCTCTGTCATGCTCTTAAGAGTTGGTTATAAACTCGATATCCCAAGAGAAAGTCGGATAAAGACTGTGCCACCCTCTTTGATTATTGGCCAATGTATTAGTCGGTCCCGACACACGACTCTTTTAATCATGCTACTATGATGGATTTTACTTAATGTTACTTTGTTTTGGATAATTAAAAAAATATAATTTATCTCTTGCAGCCCATCTCTTCGGACCGCTCTTACATAGATCAACAATAAGGATTTTAGAAATCATAGATACACCTATAAAAACTATCGACCAATATGCATTCGCCGGTGTGAACACAACCCTTCAAGAATTGTATTTTGTTAATACAATGATCGAGAAATTCCCTAAGGATGCGTTCATGGTAATATATGAGCAGTATATTGATATATTTTATAAAATAATGTTGATCAGATTAAAAAATTATATGGGAATATTTCTGAAAATCTTGACAACACTAGAAATATACATTAGGGAATTTTCTATTCAATTTGAATTACGCACTCAGAATTTTTTTTAAACTGATTTTGGCAACCAGTCTTCTAGATTATTACTGCCATTGTAGAGTAAGTAGGTAATAATATTACAAATTGCTTATGATAATTTCGATGTTTTAACAAGATGGTAGCGCCTTTGTTAGAACTTTCAAGAGAATTTTTGTGGCATCTCAGAATTTTTATGCTCCATGGTATTATTTCCCAACCACTTGTTTTATCGAAGGTCACCGTTGTTTTCGGACTTTACAGCGATATTATATCATAGTTATATAATATTATTTTATCTATACTAATATTATAAGGCTGAAGAGTTTGTTTGTTTGGTTGAACGCGCTAATCTCAAAAACTACCGGTCCGATTTGAAAGTTTCTTTTAGTGTTAGGTAGTTTATTTATCGAGGATGGCTATAGGCTACATATCATCACGTTAAAACCAATAGGAACTGAGCACTAATGAAGAATGTCTCAAAATCGGGCTATTTTTAGAGCATCCACTGCGTGTCAGTGACAGTACTATATGCGTTGCTATGGTAACATGATAACATTCTATCGGAAATATTATTAGGGTTTATTTTGTGTTCCTGTTCAAAAGTTTATTCTACGTTATTTTTAATTCCAATTATTGATTATATGTAGTACGTTGCTATCGCAAACATTTTTAAAGTCTATTTTGTGCTGCTATTCTAAAAGGTTAGTAGTAATAATATTCGTCCATCAATACAGGCGAAGGAATTGGTAGTCCGGTGAAGCTGTTAAGACCTTGCTAGGTCAATAGCGTAGTCAGTTCGAGAAAAAAAAAGGCGAAGGAATTAATCCATACTGCCGATTCTGAAGTTGTCAATATAGGTAGTTCTTATTAAATATAATTGAAAGTCATACGTTTATATGTGATTTAAATTATAGCAAGGTATATTAATAACTTGATTATATCAATAATGTGGATATATTATATTTATATAATAAAAGATTTAACACATATTAATTAAATTAGTAATAACAATTCTAAATTTATTTAATGTATTCAAAAGGCGCGTGCGAAGCCGCGGGTAACAGCTAGTTACTAAATATAAAGGCCTGTCCTAGTGCGCGCATCACTTAATAACTACTGGATATAGGGGCCTGTCGTTATGTGCGCATCGCGTAATAACTACTGGATAAATTTAGGACAATCTTCTATAGTTTTACTTCTTAGAAACTTAATCCTTATCTAGAGTGAAAAACTATCTCGATATCTTCCTTTAATATACAGTTATTAGTTTATTAAGAATGTATGAGACATTTATATGCATTGCGTGTTCAATGATGTATTAACTGAGGAATCGATGCTTTAATAATTTTTAATTTGTTTTTTTTTTTTGATAAGCTGATAATTAACGCAGACATATTCGCAAGAATTAGTAAGTCATAAATAGTATTATCGAGACAAAATAATTAACTTCTAAAAACGTTGTTTACCTGTAACCTGGAGAAATTATATTAAAAAAGATACAAAAAATGATATGAACCTTTATGTATTCTCTACCCAGTTTTCTTCTATGTCTAAGTTAATGTAAATATTATATATAGTATAATATTTCGTAAATTTTTATCTTCTTAATTTTCAAGACTACAGAATTCATGCTTCGTGGTATTATGTTTCATTCATTTCACTTATGTACAATAAACAAACCATATTACATAAAACGCCACCGATTTAACACAATGTAGAGTCAAATAACACAAGATTATGAATAAAATATAAAAGCCCTTACATAACAGACTAAAATCCCGCCAAAAACTCCTCAAAAAGTTTATTCTACGTTAGTTTTGTTCCCAATTTTTGGTTTGTGATATATTACGTATTATAAGTATAAAGTGTGTGTATATAATATTAAAATAAATACTTTTTGATGAATACATATGTATATCTGCGGTGCTACAACTACCAACATGTTTTTTTATTCTGTCGATATGTCTGTTTGTTTATTTTTTCCGTGTAATTCGGGTAATCTCCGAAACGAATGGAATTATTTGAACGTTTTTTTTTTTAGAAATGACTACGCTATTGATCTAGCAAGGTCTTAACAGCTTCAACGGACTACAAGTAATATTTGAACGGGAATTTTACGGGCAAATAACTAACTAATTAGCTGTTTTATTTTAAGCTAGCGGGTTCAGCAGATGATACTCGCCCGATAATAAGACAAACTATACATAAACCTTGTCCAAGAGTCATTTTAAATATCGGTAAAAACAGCATGAAAATGAGTTTTTGATCTTATCGCGAACAGATATATAGACAGACGTGGAATAGGACTTTGTTGACACTATGTTGTGATGAACTGTTATCCGTGTATTCGTATGTGTGAAATTGGACAAAAATATGTTGTTCATTGTAAACATGCGTGTGTGACGTACATTGTACTGGATTCCAAGAATAAATATAATTGAAAGTCATATGTTTATATGTGATTTAAATTATAGCAAGGTATATTAATAACTTGATTATAGCAACAGTGTGGATATATTATATTTATATAATAAAAGATTTAACACATATTGTTCAGTAATGTATAACTTAATATTTTCATTACTTTCTTATATAATGTAAGTGAGCACTGATATATAGATAGTAGTTTAAAGTTCAGCTATGTGGCTGATGATAAATCACATCCCATTCGATACACTATTAGTATTCACATATATAATGTACATGTTACCTGTTGTAGATGATGTACGTATCATACTTACAAATATTTTTGAAATAGTATTTTTGTTATCTACACATCTAATAACGATTCTAAATTTATTTAATATATTCAAAAAGCGTTTGCGAATCCGTGGGTAACAGCTAGTATACATATATATATACATATAGATATATATATAGATATATATATATATACATATATATATATATATATAATAATGGTTATATACATATATACATATATATATATATATATATAACCATTAGACACAGTGCAATCTCTTTACTGAATTATAGTTAAAATTAAACAAAAAAGGTCATATGTAGTTTACACGCAGTTGGGGCTAAATTAGTACACCAAATAATTTTTAAAAGTACGCAATAGTCAGTACCATCAAACAGAAAATAATCTACTATCGATATCAACGTTTCTCTCGCTTTCTTTTTGTATATATTTTGAGTAAATTAAGAATATACTATCTCATTCTCTCACAGCCTAAAACCGATATATACATATATAGCTATCTCTTTTTCGTTTCATAAAATCCAATTTAAAGCGTCTCAAAAGAAGTTATATTAAATACATTAAAGAGGCACCATTTTTCTACGTCATTAAGTTCTAATTAAAGTTTAAATTTGTCGTGGAGTTTTTCGCGGGATCTTGGATTGTCATGTAGAGAATTTTATATTTTATTCATAATTTCATGCTATTTTGCTCTATATTTTGTAATATTGGTGGTGTTTTACGTAATACAATTCGATTATTACGTACAAGTTGGGAAATAATACCACGGAGCATGCATTCTGACTTGATACAAAAACTCCCTCAAAAATTCTAACAAGAGCGCCGCAATCTTGTCAGATAATTGAAATGATCGCAAGACACTTGTAATGTCATTACTTACTCGACAATGGCAATAATAATCTATCAGAAGATAGGTTGCCAAGAGTAAAATTAAAATGTGTGGCGTTGTCTTTTTTAGATATTGGGTAATCTCTCGACTTTGTCGATAGACGGCCATAAAATGACAAAGTTAGGAAAAGATATATTCGCGGGTAGCGAAGCTGCTGGTAAATTGGAGAGGCTACATATCGTGAATGGATTGCTTTCTGATATACCGGTTGAAGCGTTTCAGGTAAGATCTATCTTAATTAAATACATTTTGAGTATAATTTGTAAAGTTTTAAATTACTGTGATAACAGTTAAGTCAAAACCAATATTTAAAACTAGTGGGTTTGTTTGTTTGGTTGAATCTCAGGAACAACGGGTCTGATTTGAAAATTTTTTTTTCAGTGTTTGATAGCTCATTTATCGAGGGTTGTTATAGGGTATATATCATCACGCTAAGACAAATAGGTCAGAAAAGAATTTGAAACATTCTTCATTGGTGCTTCGCCCCTATTGGTTTCAGCGTAATGATGTATAGCCCATAGCCTTTCTCGATAAATAAGTTATCTAACATTGAAAGAGTTTTTCAAATCGGACCATTTCTTGAAATTAGCACGTTTACAAACAAACTCTTTAGCTTTATAACATTAGTATAGATTGAAAAGAGATTAGAATATAAATTATTGATGTATTAAAAAAAATAATTACAGACATTAAAAAAACTAAAGAAACTAGATTTGCACGGTAATAAATTGGCAACACTGAAGCGGAATCAGTTCAAAGGGTTGAGAGATGCGGAAGTCCTGGATATCAGGTGAGTGACGTAAACCGCGAATATCGTTAATAGGAGTTGTCAAGCATAGTTGCATCTCTTTCCCGCTCATGCTATTAACTATATTTGTACTCTTTTCGTTTTCAGTTATAACAGTATTCTTAAATTGGATGGCAGCCATATTGCGGATCTGACGAAGTTGGGCTGGTGTAACGTGAGTCACAATCAAATATCGGACATACCCAGGTGATTTTATTAGTGTTTCATGTAAAAATTTTCTATACTAATATTATAAAGAGGTAAAGTTTGTGAGTTTGTGACGTGATGTTGTAGCGTTGTAGGGTGTAATCTCAGGAA
>JACEII010000152.1:874095-917265 GCA_014332785.1 Antheraea mylitta | reverse complement strand
CGTTCACAGCTTCGATACACTTTTCAGGTAAATCTAAGTCATAATAACTTCGGATTCCTCACGAAGAAGATGTTCCCCTCGAACCCCTGGATACCGTACAGACTGTTGGAAGTCGACCTGAGTAACAATGCGATACCGGTACTTACTTACGACCTCACCCTTGGGACGAAGAAACTGAAGAAACTAAACTTATCTGGCAACATTATCAATGATATTAGAAACAGTATGTTATATTTTTTCATGTATACTAACTTATTTCAATTGTTTGACCTGTCTAATTTTTATTTTTCCAAACTATACAATATATATCGGGATTACTATTGACCTGCGTCCGTACTATTGATTCGTACTAATGATTGTCTACTATTTACCCCGTCCTAAAACACTATTGGTTGGAGTTATCGGTTGTTCATATATCTTGATTATTATTGGCTGTCGGTTTTGGTTGAATGGCACGTAAAATCTTTAGACGCTAAGACTTCTAAAATATTAAAAAATGATTTTTTTAATGGTGATACTCTAAGTGAGGTTAGCATGAAAAGTTGGAAACACCTAGTCCACTAAATGTTCTGTTTCAGATGTTTTGGGTAATTTAACATCGTTGGAGATCTTAGATCTGTCTAATAATAATTTGAGGGACTTGAAATCAAGGACATGTGAGTACACATAAATATTTATACTAATATTATAAAGAGGTAAAGTTTGTGAGTTTGTGACCTTGTAGGGAGTAATCTCAGGATCTACTGGTCCGATTTGAAAAATTCTTTCAGTGTTATATAGCTCATTCATCGAGAAAGGTTATAGACTATATCATCATGCTAAGACCAATGGGAGCGAAGCACTAATGAAGAATATATCAAAATCATTTTTTCCCCTAGAGAGCTTCCGCTGCGTGTTAGCGTTAACTCAAAGTAACTATTCCACACGAACGAAGTCGCGGGCAGAGACTAGTTACATACATACATATATACTAAACCATGTTGTTTTAATTATTGAATTAATAACACACTTGTAGACTTCTCCTCGTTTCATTGGTCTTAAAAAAATTAGAAATGGTCATAGGAACCCAAAAAAAGTCTAAAACCATAATGCGTATACTTTGTTCCCCAAAGGGACTGTGTTTCAATTAAAAATATATACTAACTTTTGCTCATAGCTTTACCCGCATTGTTTTAGATTTACATTACCACTCGTTAATATCATCTCTATCCAGGATTAAACGTATCCTGTACTTTTCTGTACCTTGTACATGTTTGGGCAGTTAACATTCGGTATAATATTAGTTAAAAGAATAGTAGATAACAACCACGTCGGACTTGATTGTAGAATATTGGTATGTCATGTAGTGAATTTTATATTTTATTCATAATCTTGTGTTATTTGACACTGTGTTTCATAATATTGGTGCTGTTTTATTTAATATAGTTCGAACATTGTGCACAAGTTATGCACAGACTATGAATTCTGAGATGTCACAATAACTCCCTGGAAAGTTCTAACAAGGGAGCCACCATATTATTAGAGCATTGATTATTATTGCTAAAAATAAAATAAATTAATGAAAAAAAGAGGTTTTCTTTATTTTCGAAGTGTCTTGATTTTTAACATTTCCAAGCGTCTCTGAGGGTTAAACTTGGATTTTCTATTTATTTTAGCTGATACTAAAGTAATGTTACCAGAAAATATCACAGAGCTGTATATAAACAACAATATATTAGAAACCATACCGACGGGTGCGTTGGTGAACGCTTCAAGACTAAAAGTACTGGATCTGAGGAACAACCAACTGGCGGTGTTCGAACCGTTGTTGGTGAAGAAGATCTTGAACGAGGGCACGATAATTTATTTCGAAGGTGAGTTATTGTAATTAAATGTTTTTTTTTTTTTACTTTACTTTTGGCAATAAATCTTTTAGGTTATTACTGCCATTGTCAATGATTTTCATTGTAAAAAGACATGACACCGGGCATTGCCAAGTGAGAGCGAAAAGTAACATGCAGTGAGTTTTTGGCGAAATTTTAGTCTGTCATGTAGTGGACTTTATTCATAATCTTGCGTTATTTGACTCTATATTTTGTAAATTTGGTGATGTTTTACGTAATATAATTAGTTTATTGTGCATAAGTGAAGTGAATGGAAAATAATACCACAGAGCATGAAATTCTGAGATGTCACAAAAAATCCCTGGAAGATTCTAACAAGGGATCCACCATCTTGATTGAATATTGACTCGCACGACGCAATACTGAAGTGATTGCACGACGCTCGTAATATTATTGACTACGCGACAATGGCAGTAATAATCTGAAAGATTGATTGCCAAAAATAATGAAAAAACATCCAGTAAAGTACGATTGTTCTATTTTGTGTATGTGTACGATACACAAGCTCTTAAGTATTTTAATTTCTACAGGCAACACTTTAAGATGCGATTGCTTCACTCGTCCATTAAAACATTATCTCAATAAACTAACTCCGTCATTATTAAGAGATGACATTAGATACAACAATATAACATGCTCTGAACCGGCTGGGTTGCAAGACATGAATATCATAAACGTCGACGAGGAGAGACTTTTGTGCGCTGGCAACATCGAGATGGACGAGAAGCTTTCCGAATATGGCAACACTGACGGGGACCTGTCATACGATTTTACATCGGAACCGGATTTGGCGTTCAGGGATGTGCAGTAGTGAGTATCTGTTTATTGCATACTAGTTATTTTTAACTGGTTTACTTGCTTTATAAAAGAATTTGAGAGAATTAACGAGAAAATTCGGATGTAATTTATTTCGTACAAACGTGTTCCTCTATTTTACAGTAGATGATAAATCTAGAAGTCTTTTTATTAATATAAGAACGATGAACCATCTAAAGTTACCAAAAATTACCCAATTTTACAGAAATACTTATTTATATGTCGAGAAAACTTGTAACAGTATTATTAATAATGGTATAAACATATACCTATATAGGTTAGTAGTCCGGTGAAGCCGTTAAGATCTTGTTAGGTCAATAGTGTAGTCAGTTCTAAGAAAAAGTACCTATATAGGTTTAGGTCAAGATCGCTAATATTTATGATTGAAAAAAAAATCGACAAGTAGAAAGATTTATGAAGACCTTCTTATGTATATCAACGCTTACACCTTAATGCTCCACTTTGTTAAATTTGTTTAGAATCTTCTAAGGATTGTTTGGATTTTTTCCAAGGAGCTTGTGAGATATTTAGGTCAGTAATGTAGTCATATTTTCTTTCCAGCGCCCAAACATCTATCTATGTTCATTGGTTTGTCTTAACAACGCAAGATGTAGCAGATATCATAGTGTATATAAGAGATACTGAGAATAAACTCTACTCTTCCAATGACGTTTCTTACAACCTACGGTCGTTGACCATTCCTATCAGCGAAGACTTGGCATCCTCTCTCAAGAAAAGGATGGAGTTTGACGTTTGCATACAAGCTAGAACTTCAAACAGTTCTCCAAGAAGATGGTTCCCAAGTCAGTGCCGACGTATGCCGAAGGATTTCGAATCGTGGCCGAAGAAATTGAACGTCGATAAGCGAAGGCTGACGAAGAAGAAAGCGCAAAGGTATTACGGTAATAGTGTCTTGGGCTTAGTGAGCGATTCTATTTTAATCACACTGTGTATATTCCTAGGCGTTTGTTTGAAAATAACGGATTTTATTGTTTGACAGTTTTGACGTTTTGAAGTATTTTTGATAAACAGTATTCGTTTTTTCTTGAAATGTGATAATGTAGACTGCTCTGAAACGCTTGGGAGATTTTTTGTTAATCTGTTGTTGAAGATTTAAAATTGAAATATCAGTTGTTGTACCTATGAGTATCTATTAATGTACTCAAATTATACATAATCCTTTTAATGTTCTTGGTGCTATAAATAAAGGAATACATTTTTTTTATTGACTTCATAAGTATTTATCAAGACTGTTATTTTTTTATTCGATGTTCGCTAAATCGTCTCCGGGGATTGATGATTAAAAGAATAAAGTTTGACAGTTAGAATTTGTGTCATCTTAGTATTGTCACTTGAATTTATATTTCTGGTAACACTTAAGTAAAATGGTATAAATGTCATATATACACAAATAAATACTAGTTTAATGTTGCCAATTTAGTATTTTTTGTAGTATTTATGATTAATAAAACCAAAAAAAAATGTGTCACTGCCAAGTGGTTATAAGTCACAAAGTCGAACAATTTTTGATACAAAATTGTTAATGCGATAGCTTAAATTGATTTTACTTAATCGTGTTGTATCCAGTGACCGATAAACTAGAATAGCCTCCTTTGACAGAAATAAATGGCTAAACATTTTACACCCAACTTGTGCTGAATCCTGCTGTTGATTGGCTATTTATTTCCACAACTTTAAAACCACCCGAATAGGTTTCTAGGATCCTCTTGTTGTGGAATCAATTACAAAAAGAATGAAAAAAAAAACTACATTTTGTATGAAAAATGAAATAAAAAAAAAAAATCATTATATTACTGTAACTATATTCTGCTAAACTGTACACTTATATTTGTAATATCATTGCTGTACACTATGATTGAATCTCAATTGAATATTTGTTTTAATTTCTTCAGTATGTTTATTGTATATATATTTTAACTTATTTATAAGCATTCTATTACAAGATTGATATTCATACAAAACATCAAATATAATTGTGATATTATAATACATTCCAGTTTAATTTGATCGAATTTCGTATATGTAAAGTCGTGTGTAATTAATTTATCAGTAATTCAAGAGAACAGTTTATTAAAAGAGTTTTTACTTTCTTTAGTAGGATTTTTATTTTCTATTCATAACTGTTGGGTTATTTGATCCCATGTTGTTCCATATCAATGACAATTTGTCATATGATTCATTTATTCTTCACAATTGGAATGTGTTAGTCGTAAAATGAAACATTAATACTTAAATGTCATAAAGACTCTAAAAAGTTCTAATTCGGCGGCCGCCATTTTGTTCGTATCCTGAAGAGATGAATAACGAGGACTAGTTACCAAGGTAGGAAGAAATAAATTAAAACAATAAAATTAATTTCTATTTTCTTTTATAGCTAATATATTTTACACATTTGTTATATATTGAAATAAATATTTGTAATTTTACATCGACTCTGGAAAACTTCATTTGATGGTTTAATATATTGTTGTTTTTATCGTAAATTTATCTATTACTGTTTCCCAGAGTCAATATTTTAATTACTACACGAATCCGTCCAATTGTTTAAATATATTTAAATAAATAATATCTTATATATTAATAAATGCTTGTTTTCTTAATTATACCTAATTAAATCATTAAGGAACGATTAATAAGGAACTTTATAGGGTAAATTAATAGAATTGAATGCCAATTTGTTATAAAATATCGCTGTGTCTCAATAGTAAGTTGGCGCAACTCCGTCACCGCACATTGTTTCGAGACAAACTATTGTGCAGTAATATATATATTATCATTAATTTACAAATCTGTATTCTTGAAGTTGAAGAAATAATTGTGTACAACAACAGTCTGTGTCGTAAAGAGACACGACAGAAATGAAACTTTCGTATTACATGGAAACATTTTAATATGAAAAAACAACTTAAAACATCACGCGGTGTTCCCAAGTATTGATCATGTAAGTATTGATCGCGTCCGACGTTGCTTAACTTCAGCGATCTGACGAGAACTGGTATTTTGAACACTTTACCCGACACAGTGTTTAATCTCACCATTCTATGTCACGCAAAAAAATTACGGATCAGAATTTCAAAGCCCTCCTATAAGAAGTGTCACTTCAAAATGTCGAGTTTCTTGTTTAATCTATCCCATATGAAAATAATTATTAAAAATTCCATATTTCCTTAAATAAAATCTATAAACTTATAGTTTAATTAACATTACACAAGTTCTTATTAATATGTGCTAAGAAAAACTGTCATTTGTCTATTTCCTACTGAATTTATTGTTTTTTGTACTGGCAACACTACTGTAGAGGGTTGCATCATGGTCGACATTTTTGTAAACAGGTATTGTCTTGTATTCAGGTGGTGATGTTTCATTGGGCGTCCACTCCGGACTATACGCTTGCCAATCTTCAGGTGGATGTTGGTCTGTAATTTACGAGACATATTTACCTATATCACTAAATATTATAAAACAAAGTTCTCTGCCACGTCTGTCTATTTGTTCGCGATAAACTCAAAAACTACTGAACGGATATTCCTGTGCGTCCAACAGAAGATAAAGTGACTCGTGAGGGAGGTTTTAGTATAGAATTTTATAAGGATTATTTTTTATAATCAGAGCGGGACAACGTCTGTCGGGCTCATTAGTAAGTAATAAAATACATTTCAATCATTTTTAGAAATGTCTGACTGTCTGTACGTTTTTTTTTAACATGCATCACTGCGAAAGTACTGCGTCACGTTAAAATCATAAAGCATATCTTTGAGTAACATTTGGTCTTTGTTTCATTAAAATCGGTTTACTCTATCAAAAGGTCTTGTAATTATAATGACGACGCGACTTACGACGTTACTTAAGTACGAGAGACAAGTAGCTTAGTAAATGAATTCAATACATTCAGATAGATGCCTTTATTAACTGTTTTTTTACATAAAATTCCACGTGAATGAAGTCGCGGGTACAACTAGTAGTTTTATAAATGTATCTCTCAGTTATCTATACATTAAATACGTGAAGCAAAAAAATTGTACCTCTTTTTAACCGATTTCCCGTCAATGGGTGAACTTGAAATTTGGCATAGTTAAAGTTTATATGGCGGAGAAGTGCAGAAAGCTATTTATTTTATATAAAATGCATTAGAAGTACATTAAATTAATTAAAATAAGCATTACTCACACTAATGCTTAAATTTTACACGACATATATGAAAATGAAATAAATGAAAAAGACAGTTTGACAGATCCTTCACTTTACTCTTACGTTCCAATCACCTACCTACCTTTTCAATATTTTTAACATAACTGATGTTGCGTCTCACATGCCTTTTAAATGAACTGGTCAAATTCTAGCTTAATTTTATTATAATGTATTGTGTAAATTTATAATATTTATTAATAAATAATACATCTCTATTAAATTTATAGAAACACTGAAATAATAATTATTCTGTTTCGTCTTATTGAATATCACATTTTTTATGTAACAAAACTGTTTTCTCTTTATGTAGTGACATTGCTTGATGTTGTCATAAAAGTAAAGCAATACTACCAAAATTAATGTTAATATTTTAATGTTTAGTATTTTTTCATAGTGAACTCACTTAAAATGATGATTTGATGAAAATACGAGCCAAAAAATACTTTGTAAAATCAAAATTAGAAAATGTGTTTGCTAATGAAAGTAATCTATGACTTAGATCTCCGCCGTTACAATGATTTAGTTCAACCTGATGTAGCAATCATATTTAGTACAGTTAATGATGAATTTTGAACAAGAATAAATTTATTTACAAAAGTTTATGATAGTATTAAAAACATCTTTGTTTTGGATTAATCATATGATTCTATTGTGTATCCATTACTTTTCCAGGTGATGATACTGGCCATATCACTATTCCTCACAATGTACAGACTACATATAATTCAATATTACCCAGAAAGACCCATGCGGTGTTATTACAAAAAAGTTAAATACTCGGTTTAAAAAAGGTTTCGTACGAAATGCACCGCGCTCGCCCGAGGCAAGCTTGCGTTATCTTTTTTTTTTTTCGAAATGACCACTCTATTGGCCCAGCAAGGTCTTAACAGCTTCACCGAACTATTAAGGCGAGCGCTTAAGGCACTCAGCCGATTTTATTTTGGCAACCAGCTCAAGGGTGCACACCTCTGCTTGGCTGTTGCCTGTTGCATGCAAAATCGCGACTTATCTAGCTAACCTAGCTAACTATTCATATATGTATGAGTTGTTTAAACGTATATGTGTACCAAGCATACACGCCTCAACAACTCCTCCATATATTTATCATCGGAAAATTGAGAGTTTTTCAGTTCGATAAGGGAAAAAAAAGTAAACCCTTCTACTTTCATGTGTAAGCGTGTAGGCGTGCACGTGTGTGGGGGTGATCGTGTAGTGTTGTAGCAGTGATGTATATTTGTGTGTCACCGTATCGCGCAAGCAACGCACTCAAGGGCTCCCTACCGAGGGATCGAACCTACGCTTGAGCCGCTGCCTTGGGAGGCCTAATCGGGTGTGCGGGTGCGAAATAAACCCCCAGACCACGGCTGCGTGATCTGTGATTACACGGGCGTGGGCTTGAACACGCTCTGTTTCGAGGGACAGGACAAATAATGTAAGAATATGTGTTTGTTCGTTTGTTTGTGACATTTCCACGCCTTAATTACTCAATAAACCACAAAGAAATTTATAAATGAGGACAAAAGTGATTTACTTTTATCCAGGAAAAGATGCCGCCCCCGAGGGAATGGTTAAATCTATATTAATGCGAACGAAGCTGCAGGTAACATAGTCATGTGTAACATAAAAATAATTCTACAGATTCGACTTGTAATTCCAGAGATAAATACTTTCTAATAAACAAAGCATTATCTCTTGGTCTTCATTATATTAGTACATTTTATATCTATTAATCAATGTTTTACCGCGTGGAGTAACATATAAACTTTCATTTTCTGTAACTCGTTCCTATATGATGATGTATAAAAACAAAACAACAGATTAAAAATAAAAAAGAGTGCGGGCTCGTTAAAAAAGTTTTTATTCAGATTTCACTCAGCCGGAATGATTATTACTCATCTAATAAGTATGTTCCTGTTGCCGAAAACAAAAAAATGTTTGTTCTTTGTTACTAAACACTTGATTATCAATTACTTGGTCGGTATTTTAACAGTTTAATTTGGGTCGAGAGAAAACTGATGCGGAATCGTTGGAACAATTAAAATAATTTTTTTTGCCAGATTTAGTAGTTCAAAATTGGAGAATAGAATTACATAACAATTTTATTATTATAGAGTACGAAGCATGGATTCTGACTTGCTACAAAAATTTCAGGTAAAGTTGTAACAGGACGGCCACTCTTGTTAGAACAATAAAACCATAGCGAGTAAACCCGATTAGGCCTCCCACGGCAGCGGCTCAAGCCTAGGTTCGATCCCTCGGTAGGAAGCCCTTGAGTGCGTTGCTTGCGCGATACGGTGACACACTAATATACATCACTGCTACAACACTACACGATCACCCCCACACACGTGCACGTCTAAACGCTTACACATGAAAGTGAAAGGGTTTACTTTTTTCCCTTATCGAACTGAAAAACTCTCAATTTTCCGATAATAAATATATGGAGGAGTTGTTGAGGCGTGTATGCTTGGTACACATATACGTTTCAACAACTCAGACACATATGAATAGTTAGCTAGGTTAGCTAAGATAGGTCGCGATTTTGCATGCAACAGGCAACAGCCAAGCCGAGGTGTGCCGTGCACCCTTGAGCTGGTTGCCATAATAAAATCGGCTGAGTGCCTTAAGCGTTCGCCTTAGTAGTCCGGTGAAGCTGTTAAGACCTTGCTGGGTCAATAGCGTAGACATTTCGAAAAAAAAAACATAGCGAGAAACTTGTTATATCATTACCTATTCAGTCATGCCTCAAATCATTTCAGCTGTTTTATACACTGGTCCGGACAAAAACAGATACTTAATTTTTTTTTCTCTATAGTTTTTATTTTTATGCGATGTTGATGTGATAAATCTTACCGATCTTTTGTAAACTCCTGTCGTGACCTGTAACAGAGAAGAGTTACTGATGTACTTCTCAGCAATTCTTTTTTTACCAACGATCAGCCATTCAGAAAATACGTCCGCACTTAATAGAGGAGGTCGGGATATTGAATATTGTAACAAGATGTGACACGAGGAATCAGGGGTTTATATTTATATATAATTCTTCTGTCTGAATGTATGTGACTGAATTCCTCCTAAACGGGTGGATAGGTTTTGATGAAATTATTTGTGATAGTATTCAGGTGAATTCAAGAATAGTTTAGATTCACAATTGGACTCTGTAGATGGCGCTGCGGTTGAATTTTATGCTCTATTTATTATCGAGGCAATAAAACAAGTGTCGGGCCAGCTAGTAGTCCTTACTTTAGGTGTGCTGTGTGTATTTATAGATGTATATATTGTGAGCCCGGTTGGATCAATAAAAGTCCGTATTTTCGAATAATCAGTTTATATTAATTTCACCAGTCAAGGATATTACTAAATACATATAATTACGGATTTACCCAATACACGTACACTTGCCTATACGGCTACAACCGGACTAGTGAACATTTTATATTGCAACGGGAAACGATGAGTGGACTTTGTCCCCTACATACCTATAGCGTGCACTCTATAGATATGCAAGTGTGTCCCTACACTTACATAATATAAAAGTGCCCTACGACGTCTGTATGTCTGTCTGTTTGTAATACACTCGAAAACTACTGAATGGATTTTCTCGCGGTTTTCATCAATCGATAAAATGATTTATGAAGAAAGTTTTGGTATATAATTTGTCAAGTTTTTTTGTTTTATAATCAGGGCGGAACGTATGTCAGCCCGCTAATATAATATATTTTTACGTATATACATACGTGGCAGATGATTTTTTAACAGTCGTGACGTAATATCAGTAGGCGAGGGGCTTTGCAGAAAATATGACAGAATATAAAAAGATAAATTTTTGAAAGACGTATTTTATGTAGGGCCCTTACAGCTGTCGTGGCTTACTTTGAAGCGTTGAGTGGAACGCATTCATTAGCGGGTGAACCTTATTTGAACAATTACAAACAACAAAGAGGAATAAATCAAACAGATGCAGACGTATTGAGATAATACGCTGACATCCACATGGCAATTGATTTTTACATATATAGTCTAAACTGTTTTTTTTTTCAATAGTACTATACGTCCTGGCGAGCGATAACTTGGTGTAAGCTAAGTTTATTAATCAGCTTTAGGTGATACTACACTATATATTAAATCTGATACCTTTTCATAACAACAGGATACGCAGTTCGAATTAAAGTATTTACCTATATTTTTATGTGTATTCTATTATATTTCATTATTTGTATATTAGCTCTGCCCGCGACCACGTCCGCGTGGAGTTAAATGTAATATTAATAATCCCCTAATTTTTGTTGAGGTTCAAGTACATTTACTTATCTACATTTCTCTCGTACTTAAGTCGCGTCGTCATTAAAATTACAATAACTTTTGATAGAGTGAACTGATTTTAATGAAACAAAGATTAAATGTTACTAGAAGATATGTTTTTGCTGAGGTTTTTTTTTCGTAATGGAAACGCTGTTGACCTGGTCTTTACAGCTTCACCGAACTATTGAGGCGAGCGCTTGGGGAGCGCTGGGATGTTTGGGTGACTAATTCAAGGGTGCACGGCACACCTCGACTTGGGCTGTCCGCCTGTTTTGTGCAAAAATTGCGATCATCTTTTTTTTTGCTTGCTTGCTGGGGTTTTTTCGTGCAGTACTTTAGCAGTGATGTGTGTAGAAACAGACAGAAATACCTTTTTTAAATTATTGTAAATGTATTCTACTACTTATTCCTCGACACCTGCTGCATTTTTTTTTCAAATGTCTAAATCCTTCCTAATAACATGAAATGTATGCCATCTTGAATTAACACTCCGTTTGCATATATCTATTAAAAAAAAAATGCCAATACGGGACTCCGAGCAGATGTTAAGCATCTAAGTTAATTTTCTTTTTTTTTATTGAAGCACAACAAAGTGACTGCACTATGCCTGATGGTAAGCATAGTACAATCCAAAAATATCGGCAACCACTGAGAGACAGATTATCCCTCGCCGGTCGCCGCTGTCATGCCGGCCATAATGACGAAAGTCACCCGGTACTGGATATGCACAGGCTGATCCCGAAACGCGACACGCAGAAGCGAGTCACTATAACGGGCTTTTTCGCCATATACATGGTGGTTGCGACCCAGTCAGGCTGTAAAACCCTACCACCCCGCTATCGCCATTGCCTTGTTCGTTGATCAGCAGGGTGCACCACGTGCAGGTGAGGTTGGCTCAAGTCTTAAGATGTTACTCGACACCCCTTACACCCCAGAATATTATAATATTAGAAATCATATTTAAAAACGTCTTAAGTATACTGTAATCATATAGAAATAGTACGCAGTAGGGTAGCGTAAAGGGGACGTGACGGCATACTATAGTGTCATGCCGATTATCGTGACGGCGTGTGGGTTGATTTTATTGCCAAGGCGCGCCAATGTGTCACACTAAAGCTTTGCCGTTTTAACTCGATATAGCATTTATGCTTGGTAGTTGTATGGTTCATGGTTATTTGTTGGTAATTCATGTTGATCTAGTGATTTGACCGGAGGAATATTATTTCGATGTCCGCAGGTTCGAGCCCCGGCATGTACCATCATTTTTCTGAAGTCAATTACATTTACTAATTTAAATTAGTAACAGTATCGTCTGACGGTGAAGGATAACATCCTGAGGAAATCTGAACCTGAGAAATGTTTTTGTAGTACTACTGTATGTGAGAAAAATATAGAACTGTGGATTTCTCAGAGTATGAAATCGCCAATACATTGTGGACTGGCGTAGTGATTACGCACATACCTTCCTTCGGGAAGAGGCTTATGGACCTGCAGTGGGTTTCTTAAATGCTGGTGATGGTGAAGTTAATTTAATACTTAATTTCAATAGGTAAGATCAGAATTTTCTATATGCCAGTCTCCTTTCAATTTCCTAAGAAAATGAAGCTATAACTGGTATAACTAAAAAAGGTACGACCCTCTCAAAGAAATATCGACGTGAAGTAACAACGCTGGCATTGTTGCGTTTCGTTTGGTGACTGAGAGCGCCGGAGGACCACCTCCCTCCCTATACATTCTTCCTCTTCTCCTTCCCCACGAACATAGGCTGGGAACGCAATTCCAACATCTCTGGTATTACTGGTGTCTATGGACGGTGGTGATCACTTAACAAGAGGTGAACCACCTGTTCCTTTGACCTGCCGCCTATGACATAAAAAAAAACTGACGGAATTATATACTCCAGGCATTACTATAAGAAATTAAGTTGGCGATAACGAGAAAATTGAGCACAATTGTCACACTTTACAAGCGGTCAACCATGCCTATGATGTGCTTTTATGAATGTGTAGTTAGCAAAATTATTGGAGAATTTAGTTACCGTATTCTGGCGGCGGTGACCAGCTCCAGTCGTGGTGATGACTCGCGTGTTTCGCTTTTAGCGCAGTGAAGAATGAAGCTACCTGGGAATTATTTAACAAGTTAATCAAATGACACGTTTAGCTATATATAATGCTGACATTAAAAAAAAACAAATGAAGATTAAAAAGAAACTGATTTCATTTCGGCTGTTTTTCAAAAATATTGCTTTTCGAAATTGATGAATTTTTCTAAGAAACTGGAAAATTCTTTTTTTTTGTAATCCATTTGTTAAGTACATTTCAGTTATGCAAGAAAAATCTGCTTTATTCAATATTTGAAGCAATATTTTTTACTGTTTTTGGTATATTGAAGCTATATGAGAAAAAAATCACTCAAATCAAATGATTCGTGTTCGAAATCAGTCGATTTAACACGGAATGACCCCTGTTTAAGTACTTTTTACGTAAACAATAAAAGCCTTAAATAAAAATACACATATATAATTGACATTTATTTAATACTAGCCCCTGCCCGCGACTTCGTTCGGGTGGAATAGTTACCTTGGGCTAACGCTAACATGCAGCGGAAGCTCTCAAGAACCGGTGTCGGTCTTAGCGTGTAAATTTGGTGGTGTTTAACGTAATATAGTTAGTTTATTGTGCATAAGTAAAGTGACAGGAAAATAATATCACGGAGCATGAAATTCTGAGATGCCACAAAAACTCCCAGGAAGGTTCTAACAAGGGATCCACCATCTTGTTAGAATATTGACTCACACGATGCAATATTGAAGAGTTTGCACAACGCTTGTAATATTATTAACTACGCGACAATGACAGTAATAATCTGAAAGATTGATTATGAACAATAAAGTTAAAAAAAGATCGCTACAAAAAAAAGTGTCGAACAAAAAAACTTAATACATTGTTTACATTAGTCTCAGCACTTGATTAAAACATTGGAGACGAGTTTATCAAATAATAAAATCTTTTTTTATATAAAAAAATACCCAGAGAAAATCCAATCTATATGTAATAATAGATTGCATCTTTGCTTGTTTGTGTACAACATGTAATTGTGAAAGTGAGAGCTATTTTTTTACTTTTTCTATTGTCGTCTAAGGTCACTTAGAACCTTCGATTAATAAACTGGTTCAAGAATATCTGTGGCAAATGGCCTTATAGCTGGAATTTCAACTTAATGCTTTAATCTTTCTCCAGAATTACTGCACTGTGTCTGAGTGCCTGAACTGATGGGGAGTTATTGTGGTTTATCATCACATGTATATGGCCCTACAAGAATGGGTCGGACAATAAGTATTAAACTTCTACAATGAAACGTTTTCATCATGGCTACTCATTTATTTGCCATTTTCCATGATTTGTAATTATATAAACATTAAAAAAAATGTGTAAAATGAAAATTGAAATTAATTATAACTTTGAAACAAAAAACAGATGGTAAAATTCTCAAAGTACAGTCGAGCATAGTAACCTCCTTCGCAACCTTTTTTGAAGTTCGACATGTGTATGTTGTGTAAAATTCAAGCATTAGTGTGAGTAATGCATATTTTAATTAATTTAATGAACTTCTAATACATTTTATATAGAATAAATAGTTTTCTGCACTTCTCCGCCATATAGACTTTAACTATGCCAAATTTCAAGTTCATACGTTCACGGAGATCGTTTAAAAAGGGGTACAATTTTTTTGCTTCACGTATTAATATATAGATACTGTTGAGGGTAGTTTTAATCTACATGACGTGTATATTTAATTGGATAAGGAATAATACTGTATTGTATCGAATAGCTTGGTAAATAACATAGATTTATTTTTGTAAAATGAAAAAAATGGTTAATGAGGTAACCAACTAATAAGGACTAAGGATAACTCCTTAAGAGATACATATAGATATAGTATCTCTTTTTATCGATCAATTTAAAATATACAATTCCGTAGTGCAATAATTTGATCTATCTCGTAAGGTTTAGCGATTTAAGTGCACAAAATAATGTTTCTTAAGACATCCCATTACAAATCTTTAATTTTTTTGGCTTTTCTGTTATATAATATGTATGCATTATAAATATAAATTATCCTCTAGAATCATTCTATCTATTGCTGAAGACTTTATTAAAAAACGCTAAATTGTTTAAAAGATCTAAGGGGACAGAGAGCGGAAGCGACTTCACTTTATACTATGTAAAGACTACCTGTGCCCGGACTTCGTCCGCGTTGAACTTTATGTTAAAAAACAATGTTTACTGTAGTCATCTGAATGTATTAAGTTCATTTACTTATCTATTTTTCTCTCGTATTTAAGTCACTTCGTAATTTCGACAAACATTTCTATAAATAATTGAAATGCATTTTATTATTTATTCCTAGACACCTACAACAATGTTTCTTTACGAAAATCTAAAAGGTGCAAACACATTTATATTATATATATATATTAGATGCATTAATTTTATGTAAGCTGTATCTACGTTTAGATGGAATACATTTAAATAATTCTTAGATGTATTAAATAGTACTGATCTAGCCAAAAATCGTACTCAAGTATAGCGAGTGTAAAACCGTCTTTTCGTGAGTCCGATTCACACATCACCGATTTTTTACACCTCCGTCGAAGTATATTGAATTTCATAATTAACTGTTTCAATTGATTGATTGATTGACAGTTCAAAATGATTAGAAACAAAACAAAATAAAAGAATATAGATCAAAAGTGAATGTTGAGTGAATTAAGACGTTAGTGTGAGGCTTCATACAAAAAAGAAGTAATTGGATAAAAACAACTGAGCAACTTGAATGAAAGTTGCGTGCGTCTTTTCTTCATTTTAAACACTTGTTTCCTTCGAGTTTGTTTAAGTGAAAACGGTTTTGTGGTTTCACAGGAAGTCAATTATTTGTGTGATGTGTTTTATTTTAAAACGTCTTCAAAGAAGGTTTATATTTTCGGCGGTTCTTTTATTAATAGCTAACCTCTGCCCGCGACTTCGTTCGCGTGGAATAGTTACTTTGTACTAACGCTAACACGCAACGAAAGCTCTCAAGACAGGAAAAAAAAGAATGCGGTGTCGTGGGACACCAGGTAGGAACGAAGTTTCTTCGGCTAATGTAGAATCGACACAATTTGCAAAAAAAAAATCGTGCTCAATTTTATGTAATCGTAATTCAAATTATCAATTAAAATAACAAAATATGTCTCTTTATTTTTGTTTGACAACATAAAATTACATAGAAATAGAAATAATTATAAAAAAGGAGAAAGAGAGGTATTATACACTACTCGCTTGTGTATACGACTGTCGTGCCTGTGCACGTCTTTATTCCACGCACTTTTCGTTACGGTTTTACTATCATATTTTTTTCAGTTCGGTCGCGCAGCAAAAACCCTTTCTCCTCCAAGCCTGCCGTAAGGTACTTCGTTCCAAAAATCGATTTTGAAACATTCTTCATTGGTGCTCCGCGATGATATAATATTTAATTTCACTGGTAACAACTGACACGAACCCTCGAAGCTACGAATCGCCAAAAGGTATCTTAATCCTTTAGGGGATAGATATATTCTTCGTACTTAAATGGAATCACCTTTGAAAATAACCAATTCCAACAAAAAACTTATTAACATCGGTACACATCTGACGAAGATATCAACAATCTATACTACCTTTATATGTAAATTTCTTCTGTATGTCACTGAATTTCTAAACGTCAGGACCGATTCTTATGAAATTTTGTGTGCGTGTTCCAGTGGATCCGAGAATTGTTTAGATTCACAACTGAGCCCGATAGGTGGCGTTGCGGATTCCTTTATTATTAAGGCAGGACAACGTCCGCCCGGCCAGCTAATATACTATATCTATACTAATATTATAAAGAGGTAAAGTTTGTGAGTTTGTGACGTTGTAGGGGGTAATCTCAAGAACTACTGGTCCGATCTAAATAACTCTTTCAGTGTTATGTAGCTTATTCATCGAGAATGGTTATAGGCTATATATCATTACGCTAAGATCAATAGGAGCGGAGCACAGATGAAAAATGTTTCAAAATTGGGATGTTTTCTCCTTTTGAGAACTGCTGTTAGTGTATCTATTCCACGCGAATGAAGTCGCGGGCAGAGGCTAGTCATTTATAAAGATATTAATGCAGACGTAACCGCGGACGACCACTAGTATTTAATAAACACTTGCTCCTGTACTGTTGTAGAACGGTAACGCGTTATAATTGAATTCGTATGCTTGTCTCAATGTACGCATAATTTTACATTGTCACGCGATTTTATGTCGTTATATTCTCGAAATTGTTATAAAACCGTTATAATATTATTTTGGAGTCCAAATTTGTTATTGAAAAACTGTATCTAGAAACAGTTAGGTCACGATGTGACTACTGTTATATTTTTTATTCTATGACTGCATATTATAAAACAAAGTCTTCTGTCACGTCTGTCTGTTCGCGATAAAATCAAAAACTACTGAGCGGATTTTCATGCGGTTTTCTCTAGTAGATAAACTGATTCTTTAGGAAAGTTTGGGTATAATTAGTGAAGGTTTTTTTTTTATTGAAGCACGACAAAATGACTGCATTATGCCTGATGTTAAGCATAGTACAATCCAGAAACATCGGCAACCACCGATAGACAGATTATCCATCGCCGGTCGCCGATGTCATGCCGGCCATAATGACGAAAGTCACCCAGTACTGGATATGTACAGGCTGATTCCGAAATGCGACGCGCAGAAGCGAGTCACTATGATGGGCTTTTTCGCCATGTATATGGTGGTTGCGACCCAGTCGGACTGTAAAACCCTACCACCCCGCTATCGTCATTGCCTCGTTCGTTGATCAGCAGGGTGCACCACGTGCAGGTGAGGTTGGCTTGGGTGTCTCAAGTCTTAAGATGTTACTCGACACCCCTTACACCCCAGGAATAATCAATAATCAGGCCAGGATAACGTCCGCCGCACCCGCTAGTTATACATACGAATCTATTGCTGACTGTATGCAAACGCGACACTTCTGAGCGACTACACTTATTTGGTTAATTATCTTTTATGTTTGTAATTATCAGGGCAAAGTTGACATCAATGAGAAAAGTTACACGGGAAAGAGAAGAATTTGCATAAAAAAATCAATATAAAACAGTGAGTGGACAGCAACCCAAACTTGCATAAAGCTCTACCACAATAAGAGATATAAAATGATAGATATGGTGATATGGTGGATGGTGGATATGGTGATGTTAGAGCTATCAAATACATAAAAATTGATATCAACGATACGGCCCTCTCATCCTTCTCTTTGGACCATACTTTTGCCAAGCAGTGGGATATCAAGTATTAGCATCATTAATTGATCTATGTATATAAATACAAAATGTTAAAAGACACATCTGTTGTATTTTTGAGTAGGGGATGAATTTAAAATTTCCCGTCATGACATACTAGTAAGTGTGACCGATCGAATTGCACTTGCGCGGTTTACCCACACACTAGCGTCGGGTAACTTAGAGACCTGTATACATGTAATATTATTTTACAACTCATCATACGTTTTATGAATTAAGTAGTCCTGTGAAGCTGTTAAGACCTTGCTACGTTAATAGCGTAGTTCGAAAACAAATATGATGAATTAATAAACTGTATATAATCATTATTCGGAGTGACAACAAATGTGAAGGAGTGTCTAATGATAATAACTTCAATTTAGAAATTATGAAATTTGAAACAATTCACACTGTAATCAATTTTAAGCTTCAAAAAAGAATACAGTTTAATTTCAATTGTTTTGAGTTTTCACAGTCACCAGACCTTAGGACTGACTGCCTTAAATTTTTTATGACCCTATTTCATAAAGTATGACATTAATTCCTATCGAATTAAATACTTTAGCCGCGTTAAGCATTGAATTAAGACCAAAAAACTCCTTACAGTATACCATTTCAACGAATATATTAAGATAGACTGCAAATTACATACAACAATAAATATTAATTTGTTTGTGTGATGATTTTTACATAGTTTCTACGTCTTTGATGACCGTAAATATCAAATTCACAAAAAAATAGATCTAAATCGTTTAGATCTGCGGTCGCCAAACTGCGGTTTGCGGGACGCATGTGACTGGAGACCGGTATTTGTGTGACCGGTGACATGGCGAACAATTTTAGTACACAATTACTATCAAAGCTGATATTACACATAGTAAATCTAGAATAGATAGAATGTAGGATGGATGTAATTGGTTAATGTGTATTGAGTAGCTTGTGACTCAAAAATGCTGTTGAAACTCAAGGGAATGTATGAAAACTATAATAAGACCAGTCTTGTTATATGAATTCGAGTACTGGGTTACGAAATAGATGGTCGAGAAAAGATTACATGTGACAGAGATTCGAATGTTAAGATGGATGTATGGTATAACTATAATGCATAAGATTAGGAATGCGTATGCCAAAGGAGGTTTGAAAATAGCACAATACTAGAAGCTAAGGCTTAGAATAGCACAAACTAAACCCCTTTTGTTAACAAACAAGTTTATTAATTTATTTGTATGACTGAATAGAGTTGTTACACCATAAAACTACACGGAAACAGCCAAGTTATGATATAATTCAACGTTCACTTCGGCCACCTGCAGTACAACGCGACGGTATGAGGAATTGGGAACTCATCACCACCGTGGGATCGTGAGACTCCCCTCGTATACCGATTTGAAGACACTATTCGATCAGACTTCGAGCAGTAATATCTCTTAGGTTAGGTCTTAATAGGTTTAGTTTTATGGTACGATTAGCTCACAGTTCGATCTGTAGACACCTATTAGTTTTAGGGTTGATATAAGTTCAATTGTAAATTTAATATTAAAACACACAATAATAAAAATGCATTTTTTAAATCTCATGAACACATAATTTAGCAAGCAGTTGTATTTTGTTAAAGTTATAAAACGGATTATAAAATTTGACTGACCTTGGCTGAACTTACGGCGATTTTAAACACCAACAGGATTAACCCGATCGCGACGGACTTGGCTGCCATTATGCTGGTCAGCAGCATCCAGGTGGAGGTCGCTCCGACGTGGAAGATCAGCGGCAACATGGCCGTGGACATCTTCTTTATGCTTTTACCTGCTGAGGATCCGAATTAAAATGCTTATCACAAATAAATTAGCATAAAATATTTGCTCAGTAAATTAGAAGCTTGGGTTGTCAGTTTTCACCATCTCTATATGCTTATACAGTTCTTCTGTGTGTATGAGACTGAACTCCGCCTACACGGCTGGACAGACTTTGATGTCTTTTGACAATATATTTCTTTTGACGCGTTAGAGAAAAATAATGAAAGTAAATTTTTACAATACCCGCGCACGCCGTCACTAAAAACCGACACCCTGAAGTTAGCTATAGTTAACATTTTGTTTCTTTGTATTTGTTGTTTGTATTGCTTTGTATTAAAACTTTCAATGTATTAATAAATAAGGCGAAAGGTAAAAATTTTGTAAAGATTTTTATCTTGTTACGCCAAACAAGTATAACCTTCTAACGCGTGTACATAAGTACACACCTTTTTTTATGCGTTTAGGTGGATTCAAGAATGGTTTAGATTTACAACCGAAACCGTTAGGTGGTGTTGTGGTTGACTTTCAGGATTTTTCTTATTGTCATGACAGGAGAGCGTCCGTCGGCTTTTCTACTATTTTTTCAGCTACTAGTTATCACATATTAAAAAACAAAGTGCTCCGCCGCGTCTATTTGTCTGTCGGTTCGCGATAAACTTAAAAACGACTGATCGAAATATAACAATAATTATTGAAAATGTCAGAAACAGTCAAGCCGCCTGGGAGCTTTCGTCACAACGCAGCCTTTGAGTCATAACAAAAAAAAATGGTGATAATAAATGACACGGACGGAGTAGCGGGAATTAGCTAGTATATAACATGAAATGATTACCTCTTCCACTTTCTACTTTCGGCTTCATGTCTTGGTATTTAAGAAATTTACCCAATTCACTGCTACCCAAATTCTCGTCGTTAAATACTTCCAAATATTTCGTAAAATTATCAACATATTCCATGAATTTCAATTCTAGTCGTTCGCTTAACGAGGTATTATAAGTTTGATCACTTGAAACTTTATGTAAATTTATTGAAAATATTATAAGAAAAACGCATTTCAACGCGGACATTGTGAACGACTTTATTGTTATAGGCCTCGCTTCAGACTGCTGAATTTTTGAAGCTTTTTCTGTATTCCGTACTGCGGAAAGAGATTGTATTAGCGCCGACGACAACGTATCCAAATAGACGCATAATAACAGATAGGATATTTTTAAACGAATCTAATTAAAACTGCGTAACTATTTTGAAAGTATACTTACTTGGTTGTTAAATTAACATTTCCAGTTTTAGATATAATGGAGGTAAGCATTGTAAAATAAGTAACACAAATTTGATATTTTTGGAATATCTTTGTTATAAATATAGTGACAATTTAGAATCATGCTATTATGACTAAGTCGATAGCGTGTTCGGACCCAGCGTCAATGGCAGCAGGTTCGAATCCTCGAAACTGAGTCGGACTTTTCGATAAAGGATATTCTTTGATTGTAGAATTGTTTTAAGTTCCTTTGGCTAGCTACCGCCCTCGAGATGAAAATATGTGGCCAAGTATCTGTTGGTGTAACTGCACTTGACAGTCAGCCCCATCTAGATTTGGTGTATCTTAGTCTACGTCATTACTTTATATCAGGTGAGTTTGAAAAAAAAAAACCAAACAAACGAATCAGCAGTCGAAACTAATGCCATATAAATAATGATCTATATATAAATACAAATTAATCGTCTAGTGTATGTAAGTCCTCCTTTCTTTCTTCTTCCCCCTAACCCAACACAGGCTAGCAGTGCACTTGCGACTCCCCTGGTGTTGCAAGTGTCTATGGATGGTAGTGATCACTTAACATCAGGTGACCCATCTGTTCGTAGCCTCCAATGATATAAAAGTGCATCACTTTATAATGGCTGTACCTATTTGGATAATTCTCTTTTGTTGTGCTTGTAATTGCCAGAAATTAAATCTTAGAACTTATTTATTTACTTATTGGTCCACAAAACTTGCTACAATCTAGTTATATGTACTTCGAAATGAACAATATTGAAAAATCATGTGATAATTGCACTCTTCTAGATGTGGACACAGCATGCACATAAGATAAAGAACAATAAAGTAGGAGGCACACAATTCATTGGGAAGAGAGATAATTTTGAATTAAAAATCTCAATATAAAAAGCGAATGAAACAGAAGACAATAGAGAAGATCTCTAAAAGTATCAACTTTTCTGACAAATTAAATTTTAGTTATTCAGTCGTACTGTACTTCAGTTTGGTGTCACCTTTTTTGTTACTAGATTAATGGACAGCTGACTAACTAACTAGTAATTATAATTTTACAATAAATTTGTATTATAGGTAGTAGAACCACGCTAAAGCTATTCCTAGTTTCAGCATGAATGGATTGGCTCGTCCAGGGTAGTACCATCCGACCTTCAAAAACACTGACATGAAGTACTAATGCTTGCATTGTTGCGTTTTGTTTAGTCAGTGAGAGTGCCGGAGACCCAACTCCATTTTCTTTTCCCCCTTCCTGCCCCTCAATTTTTTCACTCCCCATCCAACTTAAACACAGACTGGCAACGCACTTGCGACTCTCTTGGTGTTGCTAGTGTCTATGGACGGCGGTGATCACTTAACATCAGATGACTCGCCTGTTAGTATTCTTCCTATGATATAAAATAAATAAATAATTATCCAGTCCGGACGAGGTAGAGTGATGTAGATGACGAAACTTTCTGCGTACAGCGCGATTGCTTTACAAAATATGCGGCCACGGAGCGTTAACGTTAGACAACGAATCAAGCATTAGGCGTCTACCAATATATTGTTGTTGATGTAGCTAGTTTAAATCAACGTATCCGGTTACATTGTTTAATCATTTCGAGATGCTATGGCTAAAATTTCTAAGTAACTTGATATAATTACGGTAGTAGATTTGATACGAATTCGGCCACTGTAAATAACGTTTATATTATAAACATAACTAGTCGCTATCCCGCGATTTCGCCTGCGCTTATCTTTTTAACACTTTATGGATGTTTTGATGGTGGTAGAGCCACGCTAATGCTATTATTGGTTTTAGCATGATGTTCAGTTTCAGTTCGTCCGGGGTAGTATCACCCTCTCACAGAAAACCGACGTGAAGTAAAAGTGCTTGCACTGTTGCGTTTCGTTAGGCCAGTGAGAGAGCCGGGGCCCATTTCCCATCCTCTCCCCTCCCCTCCCCTCTCCCACTTCGCTTTCCTCTCCCCATCACCCATTTTCTCCACTTCCCCAAAACACAGGCTGGCAACGCACTTGCGACTCCCCTAGTTTTGCTAGTGTCTATGGACGGCGGTGATCGGTTAACATCAGGTGACCCACCTGTTCGTTTGCTTCCTATATGACATAAAAAAATGTCATTATAGAATAGTTAAATACGTATTCAATACTTGCTTTACAAAAGTTTGGGTATTTACGTATTAAATGCACCGCGCTCGCCTAATTCGATTTTAATAAATTTTGTTACTTCTAGGATAACAAAGCCTAGAGACGGATGTAGGCTATTTATAATCCAGTATATACCAATAAATATGTGGAAAATATGCAAGTAATCACAGTTCTTACCAATGTTTTCGGTCGCTCTGAGTATCGCCGTAAGTTCGGAAAATATATACGCAAAATTTTGTCGTGGTCGGTTCAGTAGTTACGAGGTAAAAAGCCCAACAGATAAACACACTCACAATTATAATATAAATTATGATTAGGTGTTAATATGAACAAAGTAACGGGTGTTTGCTAGTAATGTTAATTGCTATTCGCGTTCTTGACGATCCCGAGCTGACATGCGGTCTAGACTCATTTGAATTTCGCTGAGTGCAGAGCAACGTGATTAAGATATAAATGGTTATTGTGAATTTTCTTATGGAGATACATACATACCGTCAAGTACTTTATTAAAGGTATTTTTGAGATCAACAATTCTATAATACATTATATTTTTACCTTTCATAAGGTTTAAACAGCGTTAGCAATAAATGTAACCGCCCAGAAAAAATTAAATTGATTAGAATACTTTGAATTATCTCCAATTTCTATGAACATTATATCCATGTGTTACACATATAAACTCTGGAAAAAAGTGTCCAAATTACAGTGAAAAACGTATTAAAATCCGTTGCGAAGTTTACAAGAACTGAACGCAGTATTTAATAAACTGTGTATTTCTGTGTACTTACATGGAATTGGCGTCACATTGTGTGCTTATATGCCTATCAAAAGGTCGTTTGGGTAAATTATGATGATTCTTGAATGTTTTTTGTCACACGATGTATGAATCTTTTTTAATTTGTGGCTACGATTGTGAATAGAGTTGTATTTTATTTTTGTGCCTTAAATCTCATTTGTGACAGTAATTACATGGAAATTAGTTATGGGCTAGCAATTTGTTTTATAAAAAGTTTGAATATATGTTACGACTAACGGTCGCTTGCGTCTTCGTCTGCATTTGTATTTTTATATATTACTAACTGTGGCCGCGACTTCGTCCGTGTAGAAACTTATGTAAAAATAATGATTAATAAAATCATCCAAATGTATTAAGTCCATTTACTTATCTACTTTTCTCTCGTACTTACGCCGCGTCGATATTAAAATTACTAAGTTATTTTCGAAGATATGCTTAATGATTTTTAGCGGCTGTTATAGATCGTTTTTATCTTGAATTTCCTTTTTAGCTATACTATAACCGACATGTAATTACGAGCCACAGCAACGCGTAGCCGGGTCAGCTAGTAATGTATACATACCATAAGGATATAAATGTAAAGGGTCTGTAATTTTCGATTTTCGTGAAAAAAAAGATTGCAAGCGTCTAGAAATAAGTAATAGAATACATCTCAATCATTTTTAGAAATGTCTGTCTGTTGTATGAACACGTATCACTATTAAAGTACTGTATTTACAATAAAACATCTTTAAAAAAATTATGAAGCATAACTTGAAGTACAACTTAGTGTTTGTTTTATTAAAATCGGTTCACTCTATCAAAAGTTATTGTAATTTGAATGAAGGCTTGAGTTAAGTACGAGCGCCAAGTAGTAATCTATACTAATATTACAAAGCTGGAGGGTTTGTTTTGTTGAACGCGCTAATCTCAGAAGCTATTAATCCGATTTGAAATATTCTTTCTGAGTGCTATAGCTCATTTATAAAGGAAGGCTATAGGCTGTATATATCATGCTAAAACTAATAGGAACGGATTACCAATGAAGAATAATTCAAAATCGGTTTTAGTTTTTCCTTTCGAGAGCTTCCGCTGCGTGTCAGTGGCTTAAAGTAACTATTTCACGCGGACGATGTTACGGGCAGAAGCTAGTATGACATAATAATATAATTCGGATTCAATGGTGGCTTAGGTTAGCAGTTTGGAAACCATTATGTATCGTTACCATGTATACAATAAAATCGTTTTTATACAAGTCTACGGTTGACGTTCAGATCTAGTTAAAATTGTATCGAGACGCCAACTTTTTGCTCGTCATGCACGAGAACGTCAACAAATAAAAAAAAAGAAAACGAAAGAAAAAACGTGTCAAGCAGTGTGGTTGTTGTTTGTTATCGAAAAGTCGGGATTCATATATCAATCAGCAATAATATCGGAACAACAATCAAATCAATCATCAGCGTCGTAAATATCATCAGAGTCTAACATAAAGACACATCAGTGGAAGCTCAGCGACCAGCTGCAACACAAAGAATATCCCGAGGTACGTGCATTTATATCTTTACCGTTGTTAGCAGGATCTGAACGAAAAAATTTGAGTTCTCGAAGACCCTTCAGGGTCCCCCAGGGTAGCAGGAAGCCACCAATAGGCATTTCGGCGGTGCGCATGCTATACATTATGTTGGAATCTTTGCGAATGAGGTCAGGCTTTCAATGATGGAAAGCCTTTTTGATGAGAAATATCTATAAGCGCGGATAAACCTGACTGTTGACGTGATGCGACATGGCGACGCAAAACACGAACATTGCACTATTGACGAAATACTCAAAAACATTTGCAACCCTATCTGTACTAATATAAAATTCAAATTGTTTAGTAGGCCACTCGTTCTACTAGTGTTACGCGCCGATGACTTAGCGCCCTTTGATAAATGCCATTAAACACACTGCGCCAGTGCCTAGTTGAATGTATTGTATTTAATAAAAATGAATATTTATGTAATAAAATAAATTGTCATTATTTTATGTAACAAATTTGTAATGCTTTATCTATTCATTATGCCATAGCTGATTCCTGTCGTAATCTGTTCTTTTATGCATATAACTTATACAACTACAACATCTGCCAGGCGTCCTGTGACGGCTCAATTTTTCTAAGCTCGATTAGTCAGTTTTCAACATCAAGTTCAAAATCTGTTGGCAAACACCTGTTGACATGTTTCAGCAGTTGGACTTGAAATCTAGCCCCTCTAGCGTATTTCTTCTTAGATAACATTTAGAAGGAGTTTTTGGCGGGATTTCAGTCTGTCATGTAGTGGATTTTATATTTTATTCATAATCTTGTGTTTCTTGACTCTATATTGTGTAAAGTTGGTGGTGTTTTATGTAATATGGTTAGTTTATTGTGCATAAGTGAAGTGAATGGAAAATAATACCATGGAGCATGAAATTCTGAGGTGCCACAAAAACTCCCTGGAGGGTTCTAACAAGAGATCCACCATCTTGTTAGAATATTGATTGACACGACGCTTGATATTGTAATGATCGTACGACGCTTGTGATATTATTGATTACTCGACAATGGCAGTAATAATCTGAAAGATTGATTGCCAAAAATAAAGTTAAAAAAAAACATTTAGAAATAACATTAGGTGAGTTTGTGGTCAAAAGCTAAAACCTATAACTTTTAAAAAAATAATTTTGAAATACTTGAGACAAAAAGACACCTAATCTGGTTCATTTAGATCAGATAATATGTGGTTTTTTTGACATAGTGAAAGTGCTCTCTCTCTCTCGTGTGTCCGATCATTCTTCAGTGGTACTAATATTTCGTATCGTTATGTGATCTTATTCTGATACCGTTCGATATTTTGTCGACGTGTCTTTCGACATCAAAACCTAAACTAATAAATTACTAAAGTTTTGTTATGTACTATATAGTTGCATATTACAACTCTATATTATATGTGTCTATGTATGTATATGTTATATCTCTAAGATTATATCGTTTGCTTGGAGTTTATTTGTAGTTTTAGCCTTTAACTCTTAGGTATATGTTAGCCTAGTAATTTTCCTAGATTTAATTTAAAACTAGCTAATAGCCGCGACTTTGCGCGGTCAGATCCATATCATTATATAAGATACTGACAATAGCAAGTAAGTATTTAAATATTCCTATATATGTGTTTTGGCAACATAAGTTCATACTTCAGAGTGGCAACAAAATAGGTGGGTGTTTTCGCCTTGGTAGTCCGGTGAAGCTGTTAAGACCTTGCTGGGTCAATAACGTAGACATTTCGAAAAAAAAGGTGGGTGTTAGAAATAGCCCTTGTTATTGTTTTATCAGAACATTTTTCCTTCGCAAAATCTATATTCATTTTTTATCTATACTCATTTTCATCATCTATATTCATTTTCAATTTTAAGACCCATATGACCAATCGTCATTTAAAGGCTACTTTTCAAAAAATTGTAAATTAACGTTTTTAATGTAAATCATTCGACTTATGTCGTGTAATTAATCTTTCTTCGTAAGTCGTACGATTGTTAATAGCGTCTCTAATTTCATATTTTTTATACTAAAGTTTCATCTATAAATTTATTAAAACAGTACAAATTAAGAGCAGAACGTTCATTCTGTTCAAAATAAATGGCGATGCTAATAACATTACTTTTTATATCAAAAGTACTTGCTATTTTAATGTATTATATTGCTTAGTGTTTGTGAATTATTAATACAACAATTATTATCATTTTGAAGTAGGTACCTAATTTATAAGCGTTGTATTACTGTCTAACTTTTGTCTAAGCATTGTAGATGTCTACAACACCAGCGTGGGCAATATGAAATCTAATATATAAAATTCTCGTGTCGCGGTGTTTGTGGTTAAACTCCTCCGAAACGGCTTTCCCGATTCTCATGAAATTTTGTGTCTGAGAATCGGACAACATCTATTTTTCATCCCCCTAAATGTTAAGGGTAATCCACCCCTTAATTTTTTTTTATTTTTTTGTTTATGATACAGCATTAGTAAATACTCGTACATATAACCCTGAATTTTTAACCCTTTACAATCAACCCCTATTTTACCATCGCGATTTTTATTTTTAATAATCTAATATATAAAATTCTCGTATCATATAAAATTCTAAGTTACTTAAGCCAACTTCTACACGTATTATACTATTAAAGGGCTAAAAGAAATATGAAGGTCGAGGTAATATCCTAGTAGGTAGTAGGCAAGCAGTGTTTCTGGACCATTACAATTTAACGTCCTTCAAAAAATAAGTCTATTGCTTTCTCAAGGGCCAGCAACGCATCTATGATTCCTCTCATGTCGCAAATGTTCATGGAGGACGGTGATCACTTACAATCAGGTGACCCGCATGTTCGTTTGCCACGAATGGTATAAAAGGTAGAGTCACGCTGATGCTATAACTGGTTTCAGCATGAATGGGTCGGCTCGTCCGGGGTAGTACCACCCTCTTACAGAAAACCGACGTGAAGTACAGTGCTTGCATTGTTGCGTTTCGTTCGTTCAGTGAGAACGCCGGAGGACCACCTCTCTTCCCCTTTTGTTTGCTTGAACACTTTTTTTTTTTCGAACTGACTACGCTATTGACTTACCTAGGTCTTAACAGCTTCACCAGACCACTCGTTTGAACACGGATCACTGCTAAAGTACTGTATTCATGATAAAACGCCAAGAAAATCAAAAAGCAAATCTTCGAGTAACATCTAGTATTGGTTTCATTAAAATCGGTTCGCTCTATCAAAAGTTATTGTAATTTTAATGACGACACGACTTAAGTACGAGTGAAAAGTAGATAAGACAATACATTCAGATGACTTTTATTAGTAATTGTTTTATACACCAGGTTTAACATGGACGATGTCGTGGGCACAACAAGTAAATAAAAAAAAAGTATATTCTCTACTTATCCTATCCTATCCTATCCTAAATAGGTATGAGGAATTTTTCCGAAACAAAATATATATAGGAGTTGTTGAGGCACGCATGCTTGGTACACATGCATGTTTCAATAACTCATATACGTGTATCTAGACAGCTTAGGTTAGCTCAGACAGGTCGCGATTTTTGCACAAAACAGGCGACAGTCCAAGCCGAGGTGTCCCACGCACCCTTGAGTTAGTCACCCAAACATCCCAAGTCAGCTGAGTGCCTTTAACGCTTGTCTCAATAGTTCGGTGAATCTGTGAAGAACATTCCAGGTCAACAGCGATTTCATTTCGATAAAAAAAATTCACTCGAGCGATTGCTAATTCTATATAATCGCGCTGTAGTTCCGCGAGTTCAGTGAACTAGCTGCACATTCTTTGCTATGCCGACACCAAGATATGTAACAGTTGGTTTAATTTGAGGTTTTGGTAGAAGAAAACTAATTATATCTATTTTTTTTGGTAAGTTCATTCTAATTATCTATTTTAAGTGAAAGTTTATCAACACTAAGTTATTCTCTAATGACTTATTATTTAGTTCACTAACTGACCTTAATATTTCATACTTTAAACACAACTGAGCAATATAGGAAAAAATACGGTATTTGTGCACGGATCTGATGTAGTCATGTTGAAATTTATGTTAAAACAATTCAAATGTAGATTAAAAGTGTATCAAAGGTTCCCAAATTATTCTAGCCAAGGGACCTCTTTTCCAAAATGAACTGAAACCTCAGATCCGCATAGCCAATGTGTTTTTAAGTCGCGTATATGTGTCGGATATAGAACAAGTTTTTAGTCTCGTGAAGCAAATGAAATTAAAAATTCTTTATTCAATTTAGGTTTTTTGTAGGTGGTAGGTGGCAGAGCCATGCTGAAGCTATTACTATTGAGAAGGTAATTTCGGACTTTGTTATAAAATCTAACACTATTAAAGCTGTAAAGGCCGTCTCAAAGGCGGCACACAAGAATGTGTCCATGGTTTAACCTTGGTATAACTGTCTTTATTGGTCACTAGCTGTCCCGTGCCCACTTCGCTGGGCGATAGACATTTTATGTGATTCGGTTAGTACTGAGTGCTATGTGTAAGCTTTTTTTTTATATCATAGGAGGCAAACGAACAGATGGGTCACTTGATGTTAAGTGATCACCACCGTCCATAGATACTTGCAACACCAGGAGAGTCGCAAGTGCGTTGCCAACCTGTATTTGGGAGGAGGGTGGGGGAGGGTCAGGAGGGGAAGGAAGAAGGGGAAGGGGAGGGTAGGTGGGTCTCCGGCTCTCTCACTGACCGAACGAAACGCAACAATGCAAGCACTGTTACTTCACGTCGATTTTCTGTGAGAGGATGGTGCTTCCCCGGACGAGCCGACCCATTCTTGCTGAAAACAATAACAGCTTCAGCTTGGCTCTACCACTACTAAAATTGTTATTTTATTTCGTGCATTTATAATTCGTATTTTTATAATTAAATTCGTGAAAATATTAGCACTCATTCATATGTTGGTGTAATGGAATACAATAATAATTAACACATTTAGAAACCGGTTAGTAAGAAACAATTTGAATTTTAGACAAATACTGTCATGGTTTTTTCTCTTGCCATTATTGAATTCGCTCTTGGATGGTTTTTCATGAGATGGCTTTTTGGATGCTGAATATATAGAATAAGTTACAAAGGGTGAGGGTTTTATTTTATGAAGAATTGATACACTTCAGACTAGTATTGATATTATATATATTTTAATAAGAATTTATAATTGTTGTTGGTAATATGACCAATAAACATCAATTAACAATTTCAATTATTTTTTTACTATACAGAACTACTTATTCTAACTTAAAAGTTAGACATATGCTGTTAGTGATTTTTTGTAGGCATTATCAAGCTCTATAGCTTGATATATTTTATCTAGAACTCAATCATATATCTCTCATAGTGAAGGCAGCGTTCGTAAGAAACGTATTTGTTCGAATTTTTTTTTTTTTTCCAAATGTCTACGCTATAGACCTAGCAAGGTCTTAACAGCTTCACCGGACTACATTTGTTCGGCCGTTCTTTCTCCAACTTACTTTGCAATTTCGACTACCACAAAAAACTATTTTCATTTTTCGGATTAATATATGACCTATAGCGTTCACAAAGAACGTGGTTTATTTAGATTTATCGGTTTATCGGAAGAAAATCGGTTTAGTAGATTCAGATATTATCTCCTACAACTAGCCTCTGCCCGCGACTTCATTCGCGTGGAATAGTTACTTTGGGGTAACGCTAAAACACAGCGAAAGCTCTTAAGAGGAAAAAAGACAATTTAAAAACATCTTTCATTGGTGATCCGATCCTATTGGTGTTAGCGTGATGATATATATAACCTATAGTCATCCTCGATAAATAAGCTATATGACACTGAAAGAATTTTTCATATCGGACCAATAGTTACTGAGATTATCCCATACAACGTCACAAACCCACGTCACAAACATTACCTCTTTTAATATTAGTATAGATAAAAATCTTTTATTCTTCAACAGTTAGTTTTATTATTTTCTTTGGAGGTACACTATCTAGTTTCACAGGGTTTCGTCGAGCCAATAGTTTGAGAAACCCTGCACTAGACGATCAGCAGTTTAAACAAAAATCTTTAATTTAACAATTTTATTAAATAACATGACAAATAAAAGATATTATTAATAAGGCAGTGGATATATGGAGTGCTGTAGCTTGATCTGGTTGGTTGGAGAAGAGTGCTATATCGTGATAGTTTGAAGTCCAACCGATTAATCTCTCATCTCTGTTCTGGACACGAAGCCATAGTTCCAAGGGCCTGAAATACCTAGACGAAGAATTTTTTAAATGAACATTTCTTTAAACTCTTTCTTAATTAAAATTTAATGACACGAAAAAGAGACGTATAGGATTTAAGACGAGAGGGAATGAGACAGAATACATTGTACAGTGTTATGCTATGCTATTGGCCTAGTAAGGCCTTCACAGCTTTATCGGACTACCATCCTTTGAATTTATTAAGTCAATTTACTTATCTACTTTTCTCTCGTACATAAGTCGCGTCGTCATTAAAAATACAATAACTTTTGATAGAGTGAACCGATTTTAATTCAACAAAGACTAAATGTTCCTCGGAGATGTGCTTTGTAATTTTGATTTTATCATGAACGCAGTATATCACCATTGATGCGTGTTCAAAGAGACAGACAGACAGAGAGACATTTCTAAAATTGAAATATATTTTATTACCTATTTCTAGACCCTTCTAGACCTGAAACATTTTTTTTTTCAGATAAATCTAAAAACTACAGACGTTATATTTACATGCTTCTTATTATATGTATAGATTGTACTAGTTAATACGTGCTCTAGTCCACACGTGCGTATGCTTATTAGTATATATTCTGATGCCTTGAGAAATGACCACATTATCGTCATTGTATCATGTTAATTAATTTGTTTACATTAATATTCTATCAGTTTTTGAAGATATCGCTACTACCGCATGTAAACATTAACAGGTGTTTTATTTTTGGTTGTTGATTGAAGGAGGTACTTTGAGGAAATCCATAATTAAATATTATAGTGACCACTACTTTGTGAATCGGAATCGGAATCGGCTGCTAGTACCAGAAGATTCAACATCGATCTGATGATGCTCCGTGACGGAGAAAACATGTGTAATCGATTGTCGAGATAACACGTCAATCTAAACCGTATTTTAATTAATTAATTAATAATGTTTATGTGTATACGAAATATATATTCATTAATTAATTGATCTTCTTTTTAACAGACTTCAAAAAAAGGAGGAGGTTATCAATTCGACTGTGTTTTTTTTTTTGTTACCTCATAACTTTGGACTGGCTGAACCGATTTTGATGATTCTTTTTTTATTTGAAAGCTAGTTGTTGTAGTTAGACGTAGTGGTGGTCAATCAATTCCAGGCGGAAGTGCAAAGTGGTATCCACTATAATATTTGATTAATTTTTATTACCGACGCTGACTGAAGATGGAAAGAAAGGTCATTTTAATTTCCAGTGTGGTGATCAGGTGAGTGTCTTTTGGTTTGTCGCGTTATGGGATTTGCTAGCTATGGAGGCTTACAGGACGACATGACGATGACGATCGTTATTGTATTGTAAATCATCAATATTGTTCCTGGCTTGCACTATACTCAGCATTATGTTCAAGGAGAAAGGGTATTAGGGTAGGAAAATAGTAGATTAGACATACTTGACGAGAGCTTCCGGAGATATTCTGTTAGTTTTCCCACGCGTCATTGTTCTGATGATGTCTGACGCTGACTTCGAGGCACCGGGTTGCATGACGTCACTGGAAATATTTATGAAGTCGTTCAAAAGGAAATTACTTTTTCTTATACTATATAATAAAAACACACGGCGTCGCTTCTACCTCCTACGCCACTGAACGTGTTTAAGCCTTATTGAGTGAAACAACTTTAACAGTATTGATAAACGACGTAATAAAAACAGATGAGGTCGTTTCGACCCCCTACAACAATGAACGTATTAAACTATGTCATATTCATTCTAAGAACTCCCCAGTGTCCCTATGTAATACAACGCAATATAACAGCATGAGGTCGTTTCGACCTCCTACATCGATGAATGAGTTAAACTCTTTCATACTCGCCGTAACTACTTACCAGCATCCCTATCACAGACAACGTAATAAAAATACATGAGGTCCTTTCGACCCCCTATAGTAATTAATGTTAGAAACCCTTCTATACCCACCTTAACAATCTCCCAGCATCTCTACTTCTATATACATCACATTCGTGCAACTGTCCCGTGTGTCCAGCTGCGTGGCAGAGCTGTTCGAAGATCTGGAACTCCAGTATAGTTGCCAGGAAATATTTGATGTATTCCTGTGGGGGGTACCTTAGTTTTAGTGTACCAGATCTAAGTGGACTTAACAGGAAACACTAGATAGTGACACTAATGTAAATATTTATAATAACTAGCGGTCCTAATAGATGTGGTCCTGCCTTGATGAAAAAAAATTACTAAAATTCAACCGTAGCGTCACGTATAGGCTCCAATTGGGGGTCTAAACTATTCATGAATCCACCTGAACACACAGTTTTTTTATCAAATCTGTCCAGCCATTTAAGGGTTCAGTTACATCCACACTGACTTAAGAATTATATTTATAGGGATATGCACTACATATATGTCTTTACATTTTGATTCTTTTTTTTTTAATTACTTATTGTAACAATTAGTAGCTTTCTAAACTCATCAACATCTGCAGGTGTATGTAATGCCGTTCTTGCTTTCCTGACATCTGAGATGGCACAAATGCTTGCTTAAAAATGGTTATGGTTGAAATGAAAAATCGGTAAATTTATGATTGTTTCTGTACGATTTGTTCTTTTTTTATTATTTTGCTGTTAATCACCGAGATTGACCATGTCGGTCAATTTGTGACCAAAACTCAATTATAAATTAAAGATAAAAAAACGGAAAAACGTTAAAATAGTACATTTTTCGCATAATTTTCTGACCACAGAACACAAATTCAGGTATGAATATGTATCATATTTTAAGTAAACATTAAAGCAACTGAAGAATAAATAAATACCTATATTAGTTTCTTACAATAATATTGTAACTTTGTATTATGTTACGCGCAAGCCAGAACTAATGGATATATTTAGAGTGCACATAAAGATTAAAGAGAAATATAGTTACTAGATATCTTGTAAATTAATTTTATGTGTATACTAGCTGTTACCCGCGGCTTCGCACGCCCTTTTTTTAAATATATTAGATGTTTAAAATTGTGATCACACATCTAGTGTAAATTACAATAATGCTCTTTCAAAAATAACTGTAAGTATCACACGCACATCTACTGTAACAGGTAACGTGTACATTATATATGTGTATACTAATAGTGAATCGAATGGAATGGGATTTATCATCAACCACATAACTGGAACTTTAAACTGTTATATATCACCCTCAGTGCTCACTTACACTATATAAGAAAGTAATGAAAATATTAAGCTAAACATTATCGAACAATATGTGTTAAACCTTTTATTATATAGATATAATATGTCCATAGTGTCAATATAATTAAGTTATTATTATACCTTGCTATAATTTAAATCAATTATAAACATACGACTTTCAATTACAACAGCGATGCCCTTAGTGTTGCAGTTGTTCATAGGCGATGGTAACCACTTACCATCAGGTGGGCCGTCAGCCTGTTTGCTGCCTTTTGGCATAAATACATATACATATGTATATATTTATTCTTGGAGTCCAGTACAGCGCACGTCACACGAACGACGAATGCACGGATAACAGTTTATCACTACATAGTGTAAAACAAAGTCTTATTCCACGTTTGTCTATATGTATGTTCGCGATAAGATCAAAAACTACAGAACGCATCTTCATGTCGTTTTTACCAATATATAAAATGATTCTTGGGCAAGGTATTAGGTAGCAAGGTAGTAGTTTGTCTTATTATCAGGGCGGGCAACGTCTGCTGAACCCGCTAGCTTAAAATAAAACAGCCAATTAGTTACTTATTTGCCCGTAAAATTCCCGTTCAAATAGGTCTAGCCGTTTCGGAGATTACCCGGAACAAATAAAAAAAACACAACAGACATATCGATAGAATTAAAAAAAAATGTTGATATTTGTAGCATCTCATATATTTCTAATATAAAATACACTCACTTTACTTTTATTACACGTAATATATCACAAATCAAGAATTGGGAACAAAACTAAAGTAGAAATAAATTTTCTGAGGAGTTTTTGGCGGAATTTTAGTCTGTCATCTAGTGGATTTATATTCTATTAATAATCTTGTGTGATTTGTCTCTATATTGTGTTAAATTTGTGACGTTTTATGTGATATGGTTCGTTTATTTTGAATAAGTGAAATGAAAGAAAAATAATACCACGAAGCATGAACTCTGTGTCTTGAAAATTAAGAATATAAAAATTTACGAAATATTATATAGAGTATTTGGCTCTTATACCTTAACATTATCTTGGACATAGAAGAAAAATACCTATATTGACAACTTCAGAATTGGCAGTATGGATTAATTCCTTCGACTATCTTATTGGACGAATATTATTACTACTAAACATTTTGAATAGCAACACAAAATAAACTTTAGAAATGTTTCCGATATAAACGTACCACGTATAATTAAAAATTGGAAACAAAAGTAACGTAGAATAAACCTTTTGAATAGGAACACAAAATAAACCATGAAAATATTTTCGATAGAATGTTATCGCGTTACCATGGCAACGCATATAATACTGACATTAACACGTAGCGGAAGCTTCCAAAGTAGCCCGATTTTGAGACATTCTTCATTAGTGCTCATCTCCTTTTGGTTTTAACGTGATGATATGTAGCCTATAGCCATCCTCGATAAATGAGCTATCTAACACTATAAGAAACTTTTAAATCGGATCTGTAGTTCTTGAGATCATAGCGTTCAACCAAACAAACAAACAAACAAACAAACAAACAAACAAACTCTTCAGCTTTATATATTAGTATAGATAAAAAAAACTAAAAACAACCATTGTGTGTAAATAAAAGTTGCTCAAGTGCTCGTAAAAACAAAAGTGAAACGTAAAAATTCATTGCCTTCTTTCGTCCATCACGGTATTCCATATAAATTTAATTGTGTGGCTAAATAGAGTATTCATCTTTATTTATCGTCGATTGTTTAATTACTATATTTGTCGCTTGTACTATTGAGCACTATTTGTACTATTGAGGTTCAATTTGTGTGAAACAGTGCAGCGGATAAAAAGCGGTCTTTAAGAAAATATTTATAGTTCTGACATAGTGCACACATCACGTAAAATTGAGTGGATAGATCGCAATTTTTTTTTACTTTTATTCCGTAACCACTTGGTCGTTGTTAAAAAAAAAAAATAACACAATATCTTTTTGTATAAAGCTGTGGTGGTTTCAAAAAGTTGACTCTGGTAATACCATCTAAATGGAATTTATTTTAAGACACAATGAAACACAAAGATACATCTTTGTGTTTCTACGCTCCTAGAATAACTTTATACTACGGTTAGTTACATAACTAAGGTATAGATGGCGCTATACTCAAAAATGTCTAGCAACAATTTCTCAACATTTATATCTAGTCTGAACGAAATGGCCTGCCAAAATGGCCCTTATCATAGACCTTTACCAACAGATTTTTAAATTGAGGTTACTAGATAGCCAGAAGACCAGAAGATGGTCTAAGAATGAATAATAGCTAAAGAACAGAAATAGCCATTTAGTTATCAGTATCTATTAATGGTCATATCATACTGGCCGTCCCATCAGCGAATATAAGGACTCACATCCTGCCCTTGTCCGGCTGGTGGTTAAATCGAATGAGTACAAAGGTCTTCATCTTCAGTAATTTATTATCGAATGGAGGAACTAGTTACCTGGTCAGATATTATGTGATATTTAGATCCAGGATCGAAGTCACCTTCAGACCTTGATATTGGTGGTATTACCCCCTGTAATAAAACTATATCTTATAATAGATTCACGTATATATGTAAAACTATAATCTTAAATGTTGTAAAAGTATTGACAGTGGAAAGGTAACCACATATATTTCTATTTCTTATTTGTATTGTGTAGCTGCAAGAAAAAACTTTCCAATTTAATCCATAGCAGTTGTAACAACCGTTGGCTTCCATAGCTATATAATTTTATGCAGATTACCAATCTCTTCTCAATTGACGTTCACGTACGCTCATTGGCTAATACAATCCTTACAAGTATGACCCACGTTCCACCAATAGGACGCGTGCAGTAAATGTTACATTTATTTGGTTGATATGATGCAAGAATTATGTTTAAGTAATATGTTACACGTGTTTGTGGGTATACGCTTTATGGTTTATTTACCTGATACCGTAACTTCATTTGCCACCATCTATTGTTCATGTCCCTGACGCCATCTTCGAACACAGACCATTTCCACTGAAAAGATATTTATGTCACACGCACTATTTCTGTTTAAATATTGATAAATTGGCGTCTCTATGGCCCATTATAGACATTGATTTTAAGGACATTGTATTCTATTATTTGGAGAAAAAATAACATAGAGCAACATTTTCTAGGTGGTAGAGCCATGCTGAAGCTATTAGTTTCAGTATGAATGGGTCGGCTGGCCCTGGGTAGCACCGCTCTGTCACAGAAAATCGACGTGAAGTAACAGTGCTTGCATTGTTGCGTTTCGTTTGGTCAGTGAGAAAACCGGAGACCTAGCTCCCCTCCTCTCGTCCCTCCTTCCTTCCCTTTCCCTTACCCCTTCTCCCAATCACGGGTTGGCGACGCACTTGCGACTCCCCTGGTGTTGCAAGTGTTTATGGATGACGATGATCACTTAAAATCAGGTGACCCGTCCGTTATGCCTTCTATGTATTATTAAATTTATTAGTAAAGGAGTCTTACCTGATCAACCATAAAAGCGAAAGGCAGATAAGCCACCTTCTCCAATGCCATGTTCATGAGAAAATTCATGCTGACTTCGTAGGAATCGTAGGTCCTAATTATTCAAAAAATATTTATAAGATAGCTTTACTTGTGTAGATTTTAATTTCAGTAGCATAATATTATATTAGAAGTTAATGTTTATTGTGAATTCAATACGACGAAGACAAAGAAATAATTGATACAGTTGTTATCATTTTAAATGTTAGTAATCCAGTCAAGTTTATCTTTATCCATTCCTAACGGTTTGCGGACGTTTCGTTGGTCATTAAAAAATTAGCAAAACTTCAACTGTATCCAAAAAATAAGTAGGCTAGCATTTCTTTCGAAAAATTCCAAATCGAAAGGGCTAACTCATATGTTTCAGTAATTTTGACGCTATTTTGCCTCAAAGAAACTGTATGTAAGGTTGTCCAGATGAAAAATAATTCCAAATACCTACTTATTCTGATAAAGGCCAACTCTTTGCAGATGCGGTAGATTGTAGACAGAGAGAGTGGCTGCGTTCGCGACAGCTTCGTGGAACGCTGGAAGGCACAAGAAACAAAAGCTTACTTTTTGGTAACGCCATCTATTATTTTTAGTATATATTATTTCCTCTTCCCGCTTCCGCATATTTTATCTATACTTTCGCACGCTATTTAATCTATGTATTTTATTTCACCCTCTCCCTCTCCAAAAAGGTACGGAACAAAAAATACGCCGCTCACAGACGCTATTCTGAACCGCTTCCGCGAGAACGCTATCGCTCAATATTACGCACGCATATCCAGTGATCATATAATTTAATCATTGTAAGAACAACCGGGACAATATTAATCGGTATATAAAGAGTGTTGTAATTTTGTGATGGAAGCCGAGAACCAGCCAGCGACCCGGTAAGTTCCGTACCGAACTCCTACCGCTATCTGTATTTTTACAACAATTTCCACCATAAATTTCTGGTCCTTTCGAGCCTTATCCTTTCTTTTATTTATTTATTTACGCTATTATATACATATCTTCTATTTAAAATGCCTAAAATCACGCCGACTAGTGCGGATGGAGAATCCACCGCCACCGCCGCTTTACAAAATAAAACCGTTATGCTAACTGCAAAACAACAAAGTTTGTTTAGTATTATCCAAAATATGTACGATTTGAGCATTAGTACGGAGGATCACGCTACGAAAATGTTTTTAATTCGATTAAAATCATTAGAGACTATTCGCAAAGATTTTATTGAAGTGTCTGAAGAATTAAATCTCGCCATCTTGACTGCAAACCCAAAAGCAGTTCCCGACTTTGCACCTTTAATTTCTTTTGACGAATTATACTGTCATATTAAAGCCGTTGAAAGTGAATTAAATAATAATACCGAACAGTCGTTTAAAACTGAGGCGACAACGCGTACTTTAAATCAGTTTGATATGATCAATCGCAAACTACCTGCTTTGGAGTTAGTGTCGTTCGACGGCAATCCGAGTAGTTGGGTACCGTTTTATGAGAATTTTACGACGCTAATTGATAACAATACTAGCTTATCCGATGCCGAAAAAGTACAGTACTTAATCGGAAAGTTAACCGGTAAGGCCCTCAGCGTTTGTGCGGGAATACCTCCGGTCGCTAATAATTATAACATATTGTGGAACGCTCTCAAAGAAAAATATCAAGATAAGAGAACATTAGCTACAATGTATTTAGAACAAATATTAAATTTCAAAGGTAGTCAGTCCCCGTCAAGTAAGTCACTAGACGAGTTTATAGAAAAATTTTGTGCCGCTCAAGCTGCTATAAAACAACTAAATATCCCCGATTTATCCGATTTTATATTTACACATATTGCATTATCCAAGTTAGACAAAGAAACAGTAAATTTGTTTGAACAAGCGCATCGAGATATCAAATTACCCTCGTTTGACATGATATCTAAATTTGTTAAAGAACAATCCAAAATACATTTACTTCGAGGTAGCTGCAGTATACCAAAGACCGCGAATACCCACGCTACTCATTTTAATATTAAAACGCAAAACAAGTCATTCATTCCACAGTTTAACAAACAGAATAATAACAATAGAACTCCGGCGCAAGTATTCTTTACGCAGCATAATAATAATACTACTTATCTTCCTAAATGTCCATATTGTAATGATAACAGTGTACATCCGCTATATAGATGCGAGAAATTTCTTAAGTTAAATACAGTCGCTAAAAATAATTTCGTACGTAATAATAATTTGTGCTTAAATTGTTTAGGTTTTCATAATTTAAATTCATGTCGCTCATATAGTCGATGCAATATTTGTAATCGCATGCATCATACGCAATTACATATAGATTCACAAATCCGATGTGAATCCGGTGCCGGTTGCCCGGTATCTCGGCGCGCCCGGCCACTCAGCGCTGCCGCCGCTACTACCGGCCGCGGCGACTCGAGCGTTGCGTACCGCGCCACGAACGAAGTATCGCCGGGGCCGTCTGATGCGCCGCTCGCTTCGCACGTTAACGAATCCTATGTTCACGCGCAACAAACCCCGCTCGTCCCGCGCGTCGCATCCCCTGCACTCAGGCCGTCTTCAACACAAATTAGTAACGCGTTTACTTCTTGTACGAGTAGTTGTTTGAATACGACCGTACTTTTGCCTACCGCTGTCGTATATGTGTATAACGACGTAGGTGAACGCTATCGAATGAGATTATTTCTAGATAGTGGCTCAATGAGTCATTTTATTACAAAATCATGTTGTGATCGTTTTAACTTAAATATTTCTTACGCACCTTCTACCATCAAAGGCATTGGTCTCTCTGAAAAATCAATCATAGGTTTCGCGAAATTTAAAATACAGTCACGTTATGATTCCCGTTGCTGCTACACAATTAATGCACGCGTCATAGATAGAATTACCGACAAATTACCTACCACCTTTATAAATAAGAATGATATCTCGCATCTCAGCAATTTATCCTTGGCGGATGAAGATTTTCATTCGCCCGGAGACATTGATTGCTTGATTAGCAACGAGCTATTTCCATTTTTATTAGGACCTCGAAAAATCACTACACCTGGATCTTCAATAGTAGGGATTGAAACTTCACTGGGTTACGTGGTGATGGGGAAAGCGGAATGCTCTCAAAACATAGATCGCAGTCATAACCAGTCGTTTCACTCGATTGCAGAACCCACGCTAGAGGAGTTAACTCAACGTTTTTGGGAACTTGAGAGCATACCAAGCAAAAAGCATTTGAGCCCCGATGATTCTGAATGTGAAAGAATCTTTCAAGAAACTTATTCACGCGACGATACCGGTCGGTACACGGTTTCTCTTCCTTTCAAATATGAACCTACTGAACTCGGTTTATCAAAAAGGGTTGCTTGCTCGAGATTGATAAATTTAGAAAAACGCTTAGACGCGAATCCTCAGTTACGCCAGGACTATAACGCTACGCTTCAACATTACATAGATAAGGGATACCTACATTTAGAAGTCGATCCCGTACCCGGTCCGTGTTATTATATTCCACATCACGCTATCTATCGACCTGATAAGATTACTACAAAAACAAGAATTGTTCCAGATGCGAGTTGTAAAACAAGTACAAATAAATCACTTAATGATATTTTATATACAGGGCCTAACTTACAAGCTAATATTTTCGATTTGCTCCTGTTATCAAATTTAATGGTGGCTGTACGCGACTCCATTAGTGAACGTGTTCATATAAATGAAACCATTGCTTTTTCGGACTCCACAGTTACACTTTCGTGGATCTACTCCCAGCCATATCGATTTCAAACATTTATTGCAAATCGCATTTCCGCTATTAATGAAAACTTGCCAGCCAAACATTGGTTTCACATCTCTGGAAACGAAAATCCAGCGGACCTTATTTCACGACCAGTGATGCCAAGTAAACTCGTCAACAACTATTTATGGTTTCATGGTCCGCCGTGGCTCACTAGCCCTTTTAATACATGGCCAATTCAACGCGTTAATACACTGTCCGTTAATGAACTTCCGGAAGTTAAAACATCCACTCTCGCCGCTCAAATTGTTACTAACGATAACCAGAATTCAGACGTTCTATATGACTTGTGTAATCGCATATCTAAGTGGAATAAATACATTC